>JAJJLH010002292.1:0-28996 GCA_023806865.1 Isotricha sp. YL-2021a | reverse complement strand
GATATATTTAAAATATATTTTTAGAGTCAATATAATTAATATTATTTTTTAATTTTTTGATAGTCTTATAATTAAAAGTTTCATTATAATTGAAAATATATTGTGATATAAAATAATAAAAAATAATTTGTATTTCTTATTATAATTTATTTAGTTTTCCAATCAAATTAGAAATAATTATACATATATTTTTTTACCAATTTTTTTAAAAAAAAAAGAAACATTCAAATAAATATTATATTATTCAAGATAATATAATTTATTTTAAAAATTAAATTATGAATTTTAACAATTAAATATTACGTCAAAAATAAATAATATCAACATAACATTATGTTCTAAAAAAAATAAATAACAACACACAAAATGTCTTCATCATCAGGTAGTAAACTTCGTGCTCTCTTAAAAAAAAACTTTATAATAATGAAACGTAACTTCTGTACATTCATAGCAGAAGTATTCTTCCCAATAATATTAATGGTTCTGATATATGGAATAAGAAAAGCATTTAAAATAAAATATCATTATTTTGAAGATGAAGAAAAAAATGATGCTAATTTCCTTTCAACACGAGCAGTAAAATTTTCTGATTCATCAAATACAATAATATCATCATCATTAAACACAAGTCCTTTTTTACAAATATGTTATGAAAACGATAAAGGAGAAAAACGTCCATTAATAGGAATAATAAATGTCCCAACAAAAATTCAAAATAGAATAAAAACCCTAGCATCAATAACAGATCCTTCATTTATATTTTCATATAAATCATTTGAATCAGTTGAAAAAATGCGAGATTATGTCAAAGATGGAAATTATGGAACAGGAGAAAATGAACTTCTTTGTTTTGCAATATCATATTCTAAAGAAGATAAAAATTACAAATATGGTCTTCATTATTTTGATAGTTCAATGGAAGATGGAATTCAAGATGTTCCTGATGGAAGAGGAAAAGCTAATGATCAATTTCAAGAAGGTCCAGATATGGATTCATATGATTTATATTTGAATAATGGATTAAATTTTATTCAAAAAATTTTTGGTGAATATATTATTGATGATATTAATGCTCAAAGTAGTTTTGTTGCTAATATTGAAATTGGAATGGTTGCTCAAAAATATAATTTTTATAGAACTGATCCATTTGGCGCTTTTGTTGGATATATTGTTCCATTTTTTATTGTTATTGCTTATATGTGTCCTCTTTGTTTATATGTTTTGAGAATGGTAAGAGAGAAGGAAACTAAAGCAAAGGAAGGTATGAAAATTATGGGAATGAGTGAAGGTATTTATTTTCTTTCTTATTTTATTCAATATTTTATTGTTAATCTTATTTATTCTATTGCTAATACTATTGTCATTTCTCAAGTTTTTAAACATGTTAATGTTATTTTTATATTTTTACTTTTTTTCCTTTGGGGAATGTGTGTTTTTTCTCTTGCTTTTTTCTTTCAAAGTTTTATTGATAAAACAAGAGTTGCTTTAATTTTAAGTTTGTTACTTTATTTTATTATGTTTTTCTTATCTATGGCTGTAATGAGTGAAAATGCTAATAAAATTTTGAAAATTATTTTATCAATTTTTCCTCCTGTTACTATTGAATTAGGAGTTATTATTTATGGTTATTTTGAAAGTCATTTTAAAGATTTAGATTTTAAACATTTAACAAAAACATATCAAAATTATTCTGTATTAACTATGATTATAATGTTAACAATAGATTTCTTTTTATTTTTATTTTTAGGTTATTACCTTCAAAATGTAGTTAGTCATGATTTTGGTATATCAAAACCATTTTATTTTCTTTGTACTAAAAGTTACTGGTGTGGGAGTCCTAATAAAAAGAAAAAAAAGAATGTTATAAATCAAGAATTAATGGATTATCAAAATGAAATAAATGGAAATAATCAATTCCCAGGAAATCCTCCTCGTCACATGTTAGGAACTCCTACACATTATAATACTAATTTAAATTATAATAATAATAATACTTCAAACAATTATAATTCAAGCATTTATAATAAAACCAATCAAAATAATATTCCAAAAAATAATTATATAAACGACAAAAATAACAAAGATAATTTACAATTAAGAGAAAATCAAATCAATCAGAAACAAAATCAAAATCAATATAAACCAAATCTAAACACTCATTCATATTATAATAATATCAACAACAATAATTTAAACAATAATAACAATGTAACTCAAAATAAACCTTCAGCACAAGATAATTTTGAAAGTGAAGAAATATATCGTAATATGACAGACAAAACAGATTTACTTCAAATAATAAATTTAGTAAAAAAATTTTCAGATGGTAAAGTAGCAGTAAAAGGAGTATCTTTAAACTTATATAAAAATGAAATATTTGCTTTACTTGGTCACAATGGTGCAGGTAAGACAACAATGATATCAATGCTTTGTGGAATGTATGATTCTTCAGGAGGAGAAGCATTCTATGATGGAATGGATATTTTAGATGGTGATAATATGGATATTTTCAGAAATAAATTGGGAATTTGTCCTCAACATGATGTTTTATTTGATGATTTAACTGTAAGAGAACATTTGAGTATGTTTGGTACTTTTAAAGGAGTTTCTTTTAGAGATTTAAATGATGAAGTTAATAAAACTATGAAAGATTTTCATATGAGTGATATTCATGATATTACTGCTAAAGAATTAAGTGCTGGTCAAAGGAGAAAATTGTCTATTGCTATTGCTTTAATTGGTGGAAGTGAAGTTATTTTCCTTGATGAACCTTCTAGTGGAATGGATATTACAAGTAGAAGGAATTTATGGGAGATTCTTAAAAGGATGACAGAGAATAAAATTATAATTTTAACTACACATTATATGGAAGAAGCTAGTGTTCTTGGGAATAGAATTGGAATTATTAATTCTGGTGAAATGAAATGTGTGGGAACACCACTTTTTTTAATTGAGAAATTTGGGAAATTTATGAGTTTGAGAATTGTAAAAGATAATAAAGCAATGAATGATGATATTGTTGAATTTATTTCATCGCAAGCTGATGATATTGAATATGAAATTTTATCTGAAGAAATTTTATTTAGGATACCTAAAGAAAATTATTCTGGTTCAAAACCAAAAATGAATTTAAAAACATTTTTTCATACTTTAGACCAAAAACAAAATATACTACATATTAAAACTTATAGTGCTAGTATGCCTACTTTAGAAGATGTTTTTCTTAATATTGCAGCAGAAGATCTTTTAGCCATTAAAGGTGGACATAGGAAATTTTCACAAATAAATGTTGAAAATGATAAAATATTATTTGAATTAGATATGAGAAATATATCAGGTGGAAAATTTTGTAATGATTTCATTGCATGTTTTAAAAAAAGATTTAAACAAACAATAAGAGATATGAAAGGTTTCTTTTTAGAAATTTTATGTCCTATATTATTAATTGTTATTGGATTACTTGTAAGCAAAATTAAATTTAAAATAGAATCAGATGAAACTATAGTAGCAATTGATGATATAGGAAAACAAAAAATATATTATTCTGGTTTTAGTACAATTTCAGTACCAGATAATTTTATAATTAATTTAGGAAATATTTCAAGTTCAAAAGAAATAGTTTTAACAAAAACTACTTCATCAGAAGCATTAACAGAATTTTATTATTCTTTATACACAAAAAAAGATACAACTAATTTTGGTTCTATGTTACTTCTTAAATACGATAAGACTAATTATCAATTTTCATTTATAGAATATATTAATACTCAAGCTAGACAAGGTGCTTTATATTTTACATATTATTTTATAACTCAAATAATCAAAGATATTGATTCAAATGTTAAAATTACTTGTTCAAGTTATCCTATGCCTTTAACAAAAGAATTACAGAATTCTGCTGATCAATCAAGTAATTCTTTAATTGTTTTCTTTGTTGCAGTAGCTTTTTCACTTATTCCTGCTAATTTTATTACTATTATTGTAAAAGAAAGAGTAAATAATTCAAAACATTTAATGAAAATTTCAGGAATGTCATTTTCTGCTTATTGGATAGTAAATTATATTTTTGAACTTATAAAATATTATTTTACTGCAGGTATTTGTATGTTATTACTTAATTTTTTTGATTTCATGCCAAAATTTTTTATCATTTTTTATATAATTTATGGACCTTCAATGACTAGTTTTACTTATTTATTAAGTTTTTCTTTTGATGAAGAAACATCTGCTCAAAATGGTGCTATTTTACTTAATTTCTTGATTGGAGCTTTAGGAAGTAGTGTTGTTTTGATGTTTAGAGGACTTGATAATATGAAAGATTTTGGTAAATTTATGGAATTTCTTTTCAATTTTGTACCATCATTTAGTTTTGCATTTGCATTTGATGTTTTATTAAATAAATATTTACTTCTTATAGTAGATTATCCTGATACCTGGTATTCTGAATATCAGAAAAATAAAAAATTAATGATAAGTTCAAAATATACAGGATTTGAAATTTTTTTTTTAATTTTTACATTTGTTTTATATACAATTCTTATAATTAGAAAAGAATATAAATCAACTAGATTTTCTCCATCACCAAATAATCGTTTAATTTCAAATTCAAAAGATGAAAATGTATTAAAAGAAATAGCAAGAGCCAACAATGAAAATTACATACCTCTTAGAAATCAAAACATAGATATGAATAATAATAATAATATCAGTGAAAATATAAATACAGAAAATCATAATAATGTAAATTCAAAAAATGATATTGAAATACTCCCAGCAAATAACAGCCTCCCAAATTCAGATATTAATAATATGACAAATTTACATAATCCAAAAGCTCAATATGCAATTCATATACAAAACTTAGAAAAACATTATACAAGAAGAGGATGTTGTGGTACATGTTGTTGTTTATTTTGTAATATGTGTAATTGTTGTCGTTGTTGTGTATGTTCATGTTGTGAGGAAGTAATACCTGCAGTAAGAAATGTATCTTTTGTTCTAGAATATGGAGAATGTTTCGGTTTATTAGGTGTTAATGGTGCTGGAAAAACTACTACATTTAAATGCATTACTAATGAGCATTCTAGAAATAATGGTAATATATTTGTTGATGGGAAATCAATAAATGAAAATTTTTCTAAAGTTTCTCAAATGTTTGGTTATTGTCCTCAATTTGATGCTATATTTGAATATATGTCAGTATATGAAAATTTAGAATTTTATGCAAGAATAAAAGGAATAAAAGGAGATAATTTAAAAAAAATAATAATGGCAATGATAGAAGAAATGAGTTTAGGTGAATTTACAAATAAAATATCAGGTAGATTATCAGGTGGAAATAAGAGAAAATTATCAGTAGCAATTTCAATGATTTGTAACCCACCAATAATATTATTAGATGAACCTTCAACTGGAATGGATCCTGAAGCAAGAAGATTTATGTGGGCAGTTATACATAAAATTTCAACAAAAAGGAAAAAATCTTCAGTTATTATGACAACTCATGCAATGGATGAAGCCGAAACACTTTGTAAGAGAATGGGAATTATGGTTAATGGAGAGTTTGCTTGTTTAGGAAGTTCTACTGAAATTAAAGAAAAATATGGTTATGGATTTGAAATTGATATTAGAATAAAACCTATGAAAGAAAGTGAAATTAATAGATATTTAGGTTCTAAACATATTGAAAAGGATTTTATTGTTACTGATGGAAATATTAGAGAAACTTTAAGTAAATGTAATAAAGGTCAATTTATTAGAGAATTGGAAAAAGGTAGATTAGGGGAAAAATTAATAAGGCAAATTAACTTAAATGGGAAAATTAAAATTGAACAATTGTTGTCTTGGATCTATTATTGTGAAAATGCTTTGAAATTAATTAAAATTGCTAAAGAATATTTTCCAGAGGTTATATTAACTGAATTTATAGGAAATAATTTTTTATTTAAATTAAAAAAAGGTTATAATTCAAAATCAATTGGATTTTTATTTGGATTATTTGAAAGTGTTAAAGATGAATATAATATAACTGAATATAGTATTCAGCAAACTTCTCTTGAACAAATATTTAATATGTTTGCTGTTGAACAAGGAAAAAATAAAGATAATCCAATTGTAAATTTAGAAGATGAAGAAAAAAAAACTGAAATTATAATTGATGATGAATTAATTAAATCCCTTATTGGGAATTAAGGCAATTTTAATTCTAAAACTGTTATATATAAGATAAATTTAAAAAATTATAGTTATTGTTTAGTTTAATTTGATATATATAGATAAAAAAAATAAAAAATAAATCTTTTTTAAATGCAAAAAAAAAGAATATCATTATAATATATTTAAAATTTAAAAACATAATATCATACACCAAAAAATAATGTTTAAATAATTCAAAAAGATAAATGAATTTATTTGAATATTTTATTTTATTTTTTCAAATTCATTTATTATAAAAATTAATTGACCTTTTTTGAGATTTAAAATTAACTTATTTTTTATATTTTATTTTTTTAATTTATTTATTTAATTTAAAAAAATATTTTTGATGTTATTAAAAAAATAATAATTAAATTGTAATTATATAAAATAACTTATGAATGAAATAAAATCAAGAACTTAAAATTTAGTTTTTATATTTTAATTATAATCTAATCTTTATTATCAAATTTAATGTTTTAAATTGAATTGAAATAATAAAAATAAATCCAATATTGGAATATAACAGAATAAAATTCAAAAAAATAAAAACATAAAAGAAAAATAATTAATATTAATAAAGTTTTTATATTTTTGTCCCAATAAAAATATAATAAATATTTTTGATGAATTTAAATCCAGCTTCATCGGTGTTAAGTCTATTAACAAATAGTCCAAATTATCTGAGATGTCCAATCTGTCAGAAATTAAATTTCCTTTCATTACATCAATCAAACAATAAAAATAATGATTTTAGAATTTTAGAAACATGTCAAAATAATCATACAAAAGAATATCCTCTTGAAAAATATATATCAGACAAAAAACAAATTAATTTAAATTTAAAATGTAGTTTTTGCAATAATAAAACAGATCTTCAAAAAATATTTTTTTGTTTAGGATGTCATAAATTCATATGTATTGATTGTCGTGAAAAACATTTAATTTCTATTAATAATCATAAAATTATAACATTACCAAAATATGATAAATTATGTATGAAACATTATAATTCTGGAATTTGTTATGATATTATTTCTTCACAATATTGTTGTAGTGAATGTGAGCAAATAAAAGAAAGAAAAAATATTATCACACCTATTGATTATTCATTAAATGAAAATTCAATTAATCATATATTAAAAAATATTAATGAAGCTGAAAATTATTTAATTAATTTAAAAAATGTAAAAATATCTATTATTAATTCAATAAATAAAATCATTCAAAATTTAAATGAAGCTTTTGATAATTTTTATAAAAAAAATGAAGAAATGATTAATTTATGCAATTTATTAGTAGATAATTATAAAATAAGTAAAAAATATAATATATATGAAGATTTTTTTAATATTCAAAATATATGTAATTTTAGACCAATAAAAAATAATTTCCTTGAATTTGAAACAAATGATATTATTTCAAATGTCAATAATTTTATAAATTTCCTTAAAAATAATGATAATTCAATATTATTTTTATCCACAGGAATTATTTACTTTTCAAATAATGAAAACAATAATTTAGAAAATAAAGTTAACGAATTTAATGATTTTAACTCAAATGAAAATCATTTTAATGGATATCAAATCTATCAAAATAAAAAAAAAAAAAAGATTCTTAAAATAAAAAAAGGAAATGTAAAAAAATCAGAATATAAAAAAATATATGAAAAATATAAATATGAAATAATAGCACTTCCTCCATTACAAACAAATAAAAAGCTAGAATTTTTTGATCTATTAAAAACAGATTCAGGTTATTATTATGGAGAATGGGAAAATGATTTAAGATATGGAAGAGGACTTCACATAAACTATGATTATTCAATTTATTTAGGTTATTTTCAAAATGGACAACCAGAAGGATTTGGAAAATATAAAGGAAAAGATAGAAATACTATTGCAATATGGAATAAAAATAAAAGATTTTTTGCAAAAGAAAAATTCTCAGATGGAATATCATATATTGGTTATTATAATGAAAATTTATTTGATAAATATGGTATTTTAACTTATAAAGATGGAAGTATTTATAAAGGTGAATTCAAAAATGGATTAAAATGTGGTTTTGGAATTTCAATTTATTTTGATAATATAAATGATAATAAAATTGTTGATGATAATGAATATCAAAAAGAATATTATATTGGTTATTATAAAAAAGGATTTAAAGATGATTTTGGATTTATTAGATTTATTAATGGAGATATGCTTGCTATTTCATTTAAAAGAGAAAAATATAATGGTGAAGGTATTATGTTATGTAATGATGGTAGTATTTATTTGAAGGAATATAAAAATAATATTGAAATTAATAGTATTCAATTAAATAATTATGATTTTGATGATGAAATAAATAAAATAAAAGGGATTTTTTGGAGTATTTTCGATTTAATAAATTAATGAATTTTTTTTTAATTTATGATTATTGTTAAATTATAAATATTTTTTTAAATTAAATGAATGATCATAGAGCCATTACTAAAATTATATATAATGTGAGAAAAAATTTACCAAATACTTTATTGTTTTATTTCATTTATTATTCCTATAAATTATTAGGATTACTTTTATGTACACAAAATCTAAAAGAATATGAATCAAAAAGTAATAATATTACATCATTTTATTCTATATTTTCAAAATTATTACTTTTTGATTCTTCTTTTAATATTGTATCATTTTCTTATCAATGGATTTGTCTAACTTTATTCTTTTTTTTAACATTTTTTTTATTATTTTTTTTTATTTCTTTTAAGACTTTAAGCAGTGTTTATAGCATTCAAAAAGATAATAAAGAATCTAGATTAACAAAATTTTTAGATAAAACACCTATTATAAAATCATTTATTAAAATATTTACTTATTTATTAGTAACAATATCTTTTTTTTCTCAATATTTACAGGAATATCTTTTATTTGGAATAATAAGTTCATTTATAGAAAAAAATTATGAACGTGATAATTCAATTGAATCTGATAAATATCTTACTGATTATTTTACTAATGATGAAATTTTAAATTCAAAAATTATAATGATATTTAATATTATAACATATTTTATTTGTTATTTTATTGATTTTATAATTATTTTTATAAATGATACAAGAGGATTTGTAAGTCAAAATGGAACTGATATCTATGCAACAAATAATATGAAATTATTTTTTTCTTTTTCCACTTTATTTCAATCTTTATTAGGATGTTCATATTTATATTCTGAAAAAAAGAGAAAAAATGTAAGGATTATAATATGTTGTATTGCAGTTTTTAATAATACTATTATTTTATGGCTTTCAAATAAAAAATTTAATTATTATTTTACCTCTGCTTTACCTATTTATTTTTTATATTGTGTTGTATTTTCTTGGTATAGTGGAATTATTGAAATAATTTTATTCTTTTATTTAAAAGAAAAAGAGCAAATGAATCAGATTTATTCAATAATTAAATTAATTTTAAATTTTACTACATCATTTACTATTGTATTATATATTTATATTAATAATAAACATTATTTTTCTTTTTTATTATCAAAAAATTTATTTAAATTAGATGAAAAAAAAAGAAATATTGGAGAAATATATTATTATATTTATTCTTTTTGTAATTATAGAAATAATCCAAAAAATTTAGATTTATATAAAATTATTTATCATCATAAACAACATTGTCAATTACAAGATTGTTTTTGTTTAAAGTTAACAAAAAAATTAAATATTCAAGAATTATCAAATTCTTTTAATGAACAAGAATATATTATAATAGGAGAACAAGAAATAATGAATAGAATAAATAGTTTATTCAAATTAAAAAAATTTACAAAAGAAATGAGAAATTTGATTATTTTGCATTGTCAATATGAATTTTTTATTGCAAAAAAAGAATTTTATGCACTGTATTTATGTTCAATGTATTTAAGTTCTAAAATTAAATCTGGTTTTATGTCAAAATATTTTTTATATGAAACTAAAAAAGATATTCTTAAAAAAATAAAATCAAGGAAAATAATCTCTAAAGGCCTTTTAATTAAAGGAACTGTTCATGGAGAGGAAAGAAGTTTATTACAAAATATTAGTTCAATGTCTAAATTTTTTAATTTTACAATTTTTGTAGAAAATGTTAAATATTTAATTAATGAAATCTATAAAAATTTAGGTGGAGTTCTTTCATTTAGAAAAATAATAAAAAAAACATCAAAATTAAATAAAATGAATAAAAAATCTTTAGATAATTTTTTACATTTATGTGATGTTGTAAAAAAGAACGATAATAGTATAAAAAAAACAATAATAAATTATGTAAAAAAATCATGTATAAATAAAATCCAACAAAAAGAAATAAGTTATTTATTAACAAATTATTTTATGTTAATTCATAAAAAAATACCAAGAAAAGTAGAAAATTTATTTTTAGTAAAATATTATTTTGATTCAATATCATTTGAACTTGAAAAAGATTATGCAGAATTTAATTTGAATTATCCTTTTATTATATCTTTAAATAAAGATGATAATTTTATAGTATCATATGTAAATAATTCATTATGTTTACATTTAAATTATACAACAGAAGAAGCAAAAGGAAAAGATTTTTCTGAATTTCTTCCTTTTGAAATATCTAAAGCTCATAATTTAATAATGAAACAATTTATGTTTATTCCTGATTCAAGATTTAAAAATGATAATACATTTTTATTAACAAAACAAAAATATTTAAAAAATATTAGTTTTTCTTGTAGAGTTTTACCAACTTTACATAGTATTTTTGAAGTTATTATTAATATTAAAATGATTGATAATGGAAAAGAAAATTCATTTGAATATAATCTTTTATTAAGTCATAATGGCCATTTTTTAAATATTTCAAAAGAATTTGAAGAAACTTTTTTTTTTGATATAAATCAACTTAAACAAATTAAAATAACATTTTCAGATTTTTTAGGAATAAAACCTTTACATAGACCAAGAGAAAAAGTAATTAAACAAAATCTTCATCAATTAGAAGAGCAAAATAAAGCTTATTCAATTTTTTCTTCAATTCCAAATGAAAAAATGTTTTTATTTCATGTTCCAAAAACATCATATGAACAATTAAAAAAAAAAAAATATCATTATATCGGGGAAATAATAAAAAAAGATTTAAATATAGGAATTCAGAATATTACTAAAATTTTAGATGAAAAAGGATTAGATTATGAATGGTATAATAGAACTAATTTTTTAAAAACAAGATTTCATGTTTCAGAATTGAATAGTACAAGAAAAAAAAGTATGATAAGAGGAAGAAGGTCAGTATTTCAACATTCAGAAGATGAACCTTTATTTATTTTAAATTATATTTATAAGGAAATTGGTGATAGGAAATATTATATAATGAAAATGACTGAAAATACCAATATTAAAGTATTAAGAAAATCAGTTTTAAATTTACAAAAAATATTAACTGAAAATAAAAAGAATTTAATTTTATTTAATCAATCACCTAGTACGTCAAAAAGATCTTTAGTATCAAAATTTTCTTCAACTTCTTCTCTTGTTTCTAATGTACCTTTACTTAAAAATCAATCTTCTAAAAATGTTGATAATATTTTATCAGTTAATAATAGTAATTTAAATGGTTCATTAAATAATTCTAAATCACTGTTAAATATTGTTAATAATTTAGGAATAAATGAAAATCAAAAAAATAATGATCGAAATATAATGGGTCAAAAAAAACAATCCATTTCTAATAGTTTATCTTATATTAAAAATTCAAAAATAAATTATCAAAAAAAAGAAATTAATAAAACAAAAACTAAAATTGATCTTATTTTCAAAAAACACTATTCTAAATTATTATTTATTTCATTTGGTGTTGTAATTGCATTAAGTATTATTTTATGGATTTTAAAAATGGATAAAATTAAAGTTCATAGAAATTTATTTAATTGTAATATTTATGTAGAAATTTTAAAAACAAATGTTTATTTATCAACATTAAATTCAATGACATTATGTATACAAGTATTTTATGATATATTAGGAGGAGGATATCAAAATTATATTGTTCAAAAAATAAAAAATTTGAAAGACAATACTGCAAATTTTAATCATTATATTGAAAAAGTAAAAGACAATTCACACGTTTCAAAATTATTTGATTTAATCTCAGAAATGCATGAATATAAATATTTAGGAAAAGATTGGAGTATTCATTCAAGAAATTCTACAATATTAGAAGAAATAAACTTACTTCAATATTTAATGAGTCAAAATTATTATGAAGTTAATCCAAATTGTGATATGGATAGTTTTTATGAAAGTTCATTTTTAGAATTTAATTCATCAAATTCTCCCCCTTCTCTTTTAGAACAATTAGTTTTTTATTGTATGTTTAATACTTTGCAAACATCAAAAAACATTTTTGAAACTATTACAACAACATTAACTGATATTTTATTAAATTATTATCGTAGTTATTTTACTTTTATATTATTATATGGTATATTAATTGTCATATTTACTTTAATATGTTATTTGGTTATTATGAGGAAATTATTTAATGATAAAAATGAAATTAAAGAATTACTTTTTCATTTATTTGATGTTTATCAAGATAATAATAATCATGAAATTTTTGAAAACCAAGTAATTTGTTATAGAATAATGATTGGGAGTTTTTCAGAAGAAAATATACTTAAATTTGAAGAATCAAAAATTGATGATCCTGATTTTTTAACAATGAAATATTTTAATAAAAAGAAAATTCATAAAAAAAAGAAAAAAGGTTTTTTCCAAAAAAATTTAAACATATCAAATATAAGTAATAATGATAATAATAATCGAAAAGAAAATATTGGAGAACATCATCAACAAAAAGAAGAAGTTAATGAAGATCCCCGTGATATTGAAAATAAAATAAGATTACCAAAATCAATAACAATTTCATATATAATAGTTACAATATTTTTATTACTAATATTCTTAGTTATATTTATAAATATTATATATGCATTTTCATCAAGGAATGAATTTATTTTTTCAATTGTCATAGCAATGAATTTTTTAGAAAGAATACCAAAGGGATTAGAATTAGTTTATTATGCATTAATTTCAATAATATTAAATAATCAATCTTTTTTACCTGGATTAGATGTTCAAAATATTTACAACGGTTATTTAAATTATTATAAAACAAAAATAAATATTAATGAAAATACACAAATTTACTATTTAAAAGATTCATTTTATTCATATATTTATTTAGAAGGTAAAATGGTGGAAAATAATATTCATATATTTTTAGGTAATACAAAAACAAGAACTCTTTCTCAAGTAAGAAAATGGGAAAATAAATTCAATGAAAATAATAATATTTGTTTTAATTCAGCATTAGGTTCATTAGAAAAAGTTTTAAGTTCATTCTCATCATCAAATGAATATTTTATAGAATTAAATAGAAGAGTTGCAAAATGTTTTACAACAAATCCAGGAAGTAATGAATATGGTATTTTAAGTGAAATTGATTTTATTTATCAAGAATTAACTAATAAATATGCTGAGTTTGTATCGGGTGATAGAACTTTAGATAATATTATTAATATTTTAGCTCAAGGTGAAATTACTAGGATGAGTGAAGACTTTAATGTTGTTTTTGAATATGTTTTTGAATCTTATGCTTATTTTATTTTACATGACATTCAAAAATTGTATTCTAGAAATATTAAAATTGAAAATATTATTAATTGTTGTTTGGTTATTGTTTTGTTATTTGTTGTTATTTATGTTTTTTTTGGTATTAGAAGTGGCAATGAAAAATATAAAAAATTATTCCATTTCTTTTATAAAATGTATTAATTCCTAATTGAGTTTTATGAATATATATTTTTTTATAAAAATTGTATAATATATTTTATTATTTTTTTTATATTTTCCATTTAAATTTTTAATATAAAAATTAAATTTGATATTTATTATAAATTTAATTTTATTAAATTAAAAATGATAGATAATGATATTGATATCGATAAATATTTATGTGGAGAATCATTAGAAAAAGATTCTGATAATTTTGAAGATAATAAAAGTCAAAAAGAAAATTTAAATAATATCAATGAAAAAAATAATCAGAGATATAACAATAATTCTAAAAATATTAATTACATAGATGAAAATAATATAATAAATCAAAATAATATTATATTTGATGAAAAAGAAAAATCAAAAAAAAAAATTAAAAATAATATGAAAAAAACAAATTATAAAAATATGAAAATAAATAGAAATGATGATGAAGAAGAAGATGATGTTTCAATAAATAATTCAATGGATAATGATGATAATTCAATAAATAAATCAATTGATATGAAGAATGAAAATAATAATATTTCAAATATGAAAGAAATACCAATTGATAATACCATGATAAAAAAAATTGAGTATAATAAAGATATTAATAGAAAACAACAAAATAATAATTTAAATGATAATGAAATAAATACAAATAAAAAACATAATAAGAATAAAAAAAATAAATTGAAAAAAAGTGAAACAAAAAAAATAAATGAAAATAAAATAAACTATACAAATATCAATATTAAAGAAGAAATAGAAAAAATAGAACAAGAGGAAAAAGAAAAAAGAGAAAAATTTGAAAATAATAAACAAACAATGAGTTTTTTTGATCCTAATGAAGATAATGAATTATCACAAAATAATAAAAAATTCCAACCTGTTATAGATGATTTTTTTATGAATTTCAGTCAAAATATTCTTTTATTAAATAAAAAATATAATTTAAATAATGATGAAAAATTATTTTATATTTATGATAAAAATAATATAATTTTTCTTACACAGCCACTTTCCAGTATTGAGATATTGAATTGTTATATTCAAAAAAGATATAATATAGACAAAGTGAAATTTAGATTAATTGATTTTTTTTGTTTTGATAATCATGAACCTTATTCTTTTATAAGTTTAAAGATAATTTTAAATAAAAATTGGATTGAACATATAATTATAAATCCAATTATAAGAAAAGTTATTCAAAATAATGAAAAAATAATGTATAATTTAGATTTATCTGAAATTAAAGAAAAACTAGATTATTCAACTTGGACAATTGATAAAAATACTTTAAATTATAAAGAAAATGAATTTAAAAATAAGAAGAATGAAAAAAAATATGAAGATGATAATGAGGATGATTGGAAATTAATAGAAAAAAAAAAGAATAAAGTTGAAAAAGAAGATAAAGGGAAAAAAATAGTTGGATTAGATATAAAAAAACAAAATAAGATTGAAAAAGAGTCTGATGATTTAGAAGATTTATTAAGGCCTAAAAGATTTCAAGGAAAAGATACTACATCATATGGAAAATTTGTTGCTTTTAAACAATCAATTCCAATAGAAATAGAAGATTCAAAGAAAAATAGAAGAAAAAATAAAAAATAAGAATTTAATAATATTAACTTCAAATTAATTACAATTAAAAAATTTTAAAAACATAAAATATGTAAATTATAATTTAATTATTTATTTTTTTAATTGTAATTTCCAATTGATTTTGCTTTAATATATTCTCTTATAATTGAATTATATTTTCTCATAATTTTTAATTGATTATGTCTTAAAATTGGTAATCTACTTTTAAAAAATGTTGGTGAACTCTCTTTAACTTTTGCTTTAATTCTCACTAATTTATAATTTTTTAAAATTTCTTTTGAATTATTATAAAAATCAACATCATTATATTTAAAATAACTGTCACCAAATTGCATTAATTCAACATATGATTTAGTTATCATATTTATTTTACCAGAGGAAGTTACTGTTGCTATTTTAGTTTCTTTTTTATGTTTTTCTAATTCAGAATTATCTAATATATCTTCTGCATCTAAATTATTTCTATTTAATTTATGAACATTTTGTAATAAAAGATTACTTTTCATTGTTAAATTATACATTTTTTTTGATAATTTTTCATTTGTCTTTTTATAATTTTCGAATAATGTTAAAGTTTTATAATATTTACTTTTTTCAAATTTTTTTTTTAATTCTGGGATTTTTAATAAATGTAAACTTTCTCTTTTCTTTTTCATTTTTTTTTCATTTTCCTTTAATATATCTAATGAATTTCCCCTTGTAGATATTGAAATATTCCTTTTACTAAATTTTGAATTAATAATTGTGTCATTTTTATCAATTATAGTATTAGTTAAAAATAAATTATCAATACATTTTAATTTTTTATTTAATGAATTATTATTAGAAGTATGATAATTTAATTTATTTAAATTATCATTAAAACTACTATGTGTAGTAAAGGTATTATTTTCACTATAATTTTGAATATCAAAACTAGTAATTTTAGGATTTTTTTTTCTATTCAATGCTCTTTTAAAAAAAAAAATTTTTTCAGGTTTCATTAATTTTTTTATTAAGAGTCTGTTAAATTATTGTAAATTATTAATTATTTTTTAATTTATTAAATTTATTATAATCTATTTAAATTATATTAGCAAAAACTAAAATTCTAATGATTATAAAATAATAAATTTTATTTAATTAAGGAATTGGATAGAGCAAATTTAAAAAATTTAGAATTACCAATTATTACTGAACATCATGAAGAAAACATTGAATATACAGAAAAAAAATATATAAAAAGAAAAATAAAAGTATATCATGTATCTAGATATGATGAATTATGCGAAAATTATGCAAAAATTGAAAAATTAATTCCAATAAAAACATATATTCCTATTTACATTTTTTATATTTTAATTAATATTATAACATTTGGAATTTTTAGTTTTTTTTTTGTTTGGTTTCCTACTTTAAAATTAATTTTCATATATAAACAAACTAGTTTATCAGATGCAAAATATATTGCAATTTATGGAAAAAATGATGAATTTACAATTAAAAAACTAAGAAAAACAATTTTAAATAATACAGAAAAAAACTTTCTCCATACAGATTATGATACAAATATTCCTTTTAATGCAAAAGAAATATATCATTTTAACTATAAATTTTTCAGATATATATATATAGCAACATTAGATTCATTTCAAAGTATAAAATATAAATTACATACATCATATAAAAGAATTCATAGAAAATATACACAAGGATTATATGATTCAGATATAGAAATTCAAAGAAAAATTTTTGGAGAATGTAACATTAAACTTCAAATAGGTTCATATTTCAAATTTTTATATTATGAATTAGGAGATCCATATTATCTCTTTGATTTATTTTCTATAATATTATGGTATATAGATCAATATGAAATATATGCAACAATTATATCAATTACAACAATATTTTCAATAATTTCAAATGCATATGAATCTAGAAAAAATCAATTAATATTACAAAAATTAGCAAGATACTCATGTTCTATTAATGTAGTAAGAAAAAATGAAAATGGTCAAATATATAAAAAAAATATATCAAGTAAAGATTTAGTTCCAGGTGATTTATTTGAAATTCCAGAAGAAAATCAATTGATGCCATGTGATGCTATTTTATTATCAGGTACTGTTTTTATAAATGAAGCAATGATAACTGGTGAGAATAGTCCAGTTAAAAAAAATTCAATTCCAAACAACAAAAATATTTTCATTGAAGAAAAAGAAGAGAGAAATTTTTTATTTTCAGGAACACAAATTATTCAAAAAATACCAAAAACAAAAAATGGAAAAGTATATGCATTAGTAGATTCAACTGGATTTAATACATGGAAAGGTAATTTAATAAGAGCAACTTTTTTTTCTGAAAATGAAGAATTTGAATTTATAAGTGATTCACAAAAATATATTTTATTTATGGGATTTGTTGCAATAATTGGTTTATGTATTACAATTCCATTTTTAATAAAATTAGGAGAAACAAAATATACAATTTTAATAAGAAGTCTTGATTTAATTACTACAACAATTCCTCCTTCTTTACCTACTTGTTTAGGTATTGGTAATTCATTAATTATTGTTAGATTAAGGAAACAAGGAATTATTTGTAGAAATAAATTTAAATTAAATATTGCAGGAAAAATTAATACTTTATGCTTAGATAAAACTGGTACTTTAACTGAAGAAAAATTAGAAATTTATGGTTTTCGACCAATTTATATTAATGAAGAAGGAAATTTTTCTTTTTGTGATTTAGAAAAAAATGCAAATAAATTATCAAATAAAGCTTTTGAATATTATAAACAAAAAGTTAAACAAAATAAAAAAAAGAAAAATGAAGATTTAAATCAATTTTTTATTGAATGCATAGCAACTTGCCATAGTGCAACAATATATAAAGGTAAAATAATAGGAAATCAATTAGATATTAAAATATTAGAAAGTTCTAAATGGAAAATAGTAGATAATGATTATAGCAGTCAATTAATAAATACTTTTATAAGACCAATACAAGAAATAAATTTAGATGAAAAATTAGCAAATTTAAAAGAAAATGAAGATGATGATAAAATTATATCTTCTCATTATGAATTAGGTATTATAAGATCTTTTGCTTTTTCTTCTACATTACAAAGAATGTCTGTTATTGTAAAAGATCCAAATGAAGATTATTATAAAATATTTTGTAAAGGTTCTCCTCAGAAAATAAAAGAATTATGCTTATCAGAAACAATACCTGATAATTTTAATGAAATTTTAAAAAAATATTCTACTAAAGGATTACGTGTTAATGCTTTAGGAATGAAATTAGTAAAAATGAGTTATCTTCAAAGTCAAAGGGTTAAAAGAGAAAAAATTGAAAATAATTTCATATTTTTAGGTTTAGTAATTTTTAAAAATAAATTAAAAGAAACAACAAAAGAAACAATTAGTATTTTAGATGAGGCAGATATTAAAATGTTAATGGTAACTGGAGATTATATTTTAACTGCAGTTTCAGTTGCAAGACAATGTGGATTAATTGATAAAGAAGCAATTGTTCATACTTGTGATATTGATGATAATAAATTAATATGGAATACAATTGGTAAATTTGATGATGATGATGAAGATGATGAAAATAATTTAAATGATGATGAAAATATATCTAATTTAAGAAGATATTCTACTAATTCTGATATATTATTAAATACTACAACAGGAGAAAATGATTTGAGAAATTCATTTTTATTTAGATTTCCCCCTGAAAATATACCATTAACAAGAAGGCCATCATCAAAAAATAATCCAAATTTAACTTTTGGATATAATGCTGAAATAAATTCTGAAATTTTAGAAAATAATTTAGAAAATACAATACAAAATATTATAGAAAAAAATAATGAAAATATGGAAGAAAATAATCAAGATGACAACAATATAAATCAAGAAATAAAGCAATCAACTGACTTTCTTTTGTTGAATATAGATTTAGAAGAATATCCTTTCGGTAACTTAAAAGAAAATTACATAATGGCGATTAATGGAAAAACATTTGACTACTTTTACACATTTTCAAAAAAATATAAAGAAACCCATGATCCAAAATACAAAGTCTATTCAGAAATATTTAAATCAATACTTCAATATGGCAAAATTTATGCTGGAATGGAACCAGAACAAAAAGGTAATTTAATCTTATCATTAAAAGAGGAAAATTTAACAGTTTGCATGTGTGGAGATGGAGCAAATGATAATATTGCATTAAGAGCAGCAGATGTTGGTATTTCATTAACAAAAGAAGAATCATCAATTGCTGCATCATTCACTTCAATTATTCCTGATATTTCATGTTTACCTAATTTACTTAAAGAATGCAAAAGTTCTCTTATTAATTCTATTCAAATTTTTAAATTTATGATTATGTATTCTATTATACAATTTTTAACTATTATTTGCTTGATTAGAAATCAAAGTTTTTTAACTAATTATCAAAGTATTTCTGTTGATATTTTTATTGTTTTACCTCTGGCTAGTTTGTATCCTTTAACTGAACCTTATGGGGTTTTAACACATCATAAACCAAGTGGAAATTTAGTTAGTTTTCCTATTATTATTTCTATATTATTTCAGTCTATTATTTCTTTTGTTTTTTTATATATTGGATTGAAAATTTTAAAACAACGAAATTGGTATCATGGACCTATGTGTAAATTTAGTGATATTGATGTTTATGAATGTCCTGAAAATACTGTTATTTTTTTAATTGGAACTATTGAATATTTAACAGTTGCTTTTGTTTTTACTATTTCCAAACCGTTTAAAAAAAATTTTTATACTAATATTCCTTTTACTATCTTTATTTTTGCTTGGTTTTTTTATAGTTATTTTATTATTTTAAACCCTGATGATTATTCTATGAAATTATTGTCATTATTTAATTTTAATGATATTTTAAAACAATATAGTGATGAATATTTTAATATTATTATTTTTATAATTTGTTTTTCATATTTTATTGTTTCTTTTATTCTTGAAAAATTTTTTGTTCCTATTTTATCTAATTTATGGAATAAAAGAAAAATAAAAGAATTAGAAGAAAGAGAAAAAAACCCACAAACATCATTTTCATTAGGACAATTACAAAAATTAAAATCAGATATAAATTTTAAAAATTAAATATATAATATTTATTAAATATTAAATTGATAATATTAAAAAAATATCACAAAATTAAAAAAAATATATAATTTACAAAAAAAATATGAAAAAAAACATTAAAAAAAAATAATAAATGTTAAAAATTATACAAACATTATCAATTCTGTTATATTTTACTTTAACATACCAACAAAATGAAATTGAATCAATAGAAGTAGAAGAAGTAATAACCGCAAAAAATTCTCGTTACATAGCATTATTAGAAATAGGAACACCCCCTCAAAAAATCCGTGTAAAAATCTCAACATCATACTGTGGTTTATGGTTATTAGATAAAACAATATTTGGAAAAGGATATGATCCAAGAATATCAAAAAGTTTAAAAAGAGGAACATATAGAGCAAAAATTGCATTTGTAAATGGAACCATATCAAAAGAAACTTTAAAAATAGGATCATTAAAAGCAGAAAGTCAATCATTTCTTTTAGTTGATAATGTTAAAGAAGAAAAATTAAAAGATTTGAATTATGAAGGATTAATTGGACTTGGTTATAAATGTGCAACTGAGTCTGCAGGGAATGTTGATTTTATTTTTAGTTTTATTCATGATATTAATAATAGAGGAAAAGATATTCAAAATTTATTTACTTTTGATATTAATGATAAAGGAGGAAATGCTTTAATTACTATTGGTGCTTTTGATAAGAGAATTGATATTAATTCTAAAATGTATAAAATTAGTAAAATTGATAGAGTTAGTTTTAATGGTCAATGGCAAATTGGTTTATTTGGTATTTTTTTTGATAATAATGAATATTTTAGAGTTAGGGAAAAGTTAATGGTTGGTATTGGGAAAAGTTTTTTAAGTGTTACTCAAAAATTTTTTGATTTTGTTGTTTTGAAATTTTTTCAAAATGATATTAATAATAAGGTTTGTTACATTGAAAAAAATGAAATGAATGAAATTTATTGTAATGGGGATTATGATATATCTAAATTAGGAAATCTTCATTTTATTGTTGGAAAATGGTATTTAACTATTAAAAAAGAAAAATTGTTCAGTGATGTTATTGTTAATGGAAAGAATATGAAATGGTGTAGAATTGTTTTTCATAAACAATATGATTATTTTTATATTTCACAAATTTTATTTTCTAATACTATTCTTGTATATAATCAACAAAATGACTTAATTGGATTTTATAAAAAATAATAATTTTATTAATTATAAAATATTTGAAGAATTTTAATCTTAAAAATTTATTTTTTTTAGGATTAAATTTGGAAAAAAAATAAAAATTAATTACTTTTATAAATTTTAATATTTCCCAAACAAAAATGACCAAAAATTATTTAAAAAATAATAAATATTAAAAATTATCATTTTAAATATTTAATCTAAATTTTTATGTTTCATAAAATTAACCCCTACCATTTCTTTATATTCTTCCCCACTTCTATAACTACCAAATCCAAATCCTTTCATACTTTTAAACTTTTCAAGTGTTTGTATTTTAAAATCAGTTTTCAATAACCTAGGTCTATTATAATCTTTAATAAATTTAATAAGTTCATTTTTTGATGTCCCAATTTCTAAATCTTCAAATGTTTTACCATATTTAACAATATCAATTAAATGAACAACTCTACATAAATTATTTGAAGAATAAGTTCCTTTATTAATATTCCATTCTTCATATTCTTTATCTAAAGTTTCTATTGCATGTAAAATTTTATTTGTTTTTTTTTTTGCATTTTTAATTATTCTTTTTCTTTCTTCATAATTTATTGAAGGTAATTGTTCTTTTTTTGACATTAATCTTTTAATAGAAAAATTTTTTGAAAAATGAGTTGATTTTAAAAAATTTGTGTTTTGATTTAGAGAAAAAGTCAATTGTTTTCTAATTCCTATTTTATTATTTTCATTTTTATTAAAATTATTATAATTATAATAAATATTATTATCATTTTCTGTTATATCATTTGATAAATCTGAATTTGCATTTTGAATATGTTCAAATTCTTTTTGATAATACCAATTTTGTTTTGTTTTATATCTATTTTTTATCAGATTTGACATTTCATTAAAAGTAGTTTTATGAAATACAATTTTATTTCTTTCTATTACATTTTTTATAATATCTTGTTTTAATTCAATTTTTTTATTATTTTCCTTTTTAAGATGAATTTTATTTTGTTTTTTCCTTTGGAAATTCAATTTTTTTTCATTATCACGATTTGATGAATAATTCATTTGAGAATTCAATGTATTATTTGTTGAATCATTCCCACATGTTGTATCTATTAATTTAAAAGGATTTCTAGACTTTTTAGGAAATAAACTAATTAAATGAGATTTATTTGGGGATTTTGAATTCCTTGAAAGTGATAAAGTATTAATTTTAATTCTATTTTTAAAATGATTTTTTGGAAATTCTTGGAATGAATCTACAGAATCATTTTTTGATTTTAACGATTTTTCCATTAATTAAATTATAATTATTAATAAAAAATTTATTCTGTGCAATTTTTAATTAAGATTTATGTTTTAATATTATATTTATAAATAAATAATAATATACAAATTTTATATTTATATAAATTATTGAAATATTAAAATTTTTTGAACATACATATACCTAATATGATTACTGTAGTGCACATTTTATATTATAGATATTAAGTTAATAGTTTTTTTCTTTTTTTAAAGTATTTAAATAATTTATATTATGGAAATTTTTTTGGAAATTCATATCAAAATCAAAATAATTTTTATTAGGAAAACTCTCCATTGAAATATTATCATTATCATTAAAACTTTCATTTATTTTAATATTGAAATTCTTAGATTCATTACTCATTGAATTATTAATACTAAAATTTTCTCCTTTTTCAACAATGTTATTTTTTTTAGTAAAAGTAGGGCTCACCTTATTTCTTAAATTAAAATTTGTATTATATGAATTAAAATTTGGATTTTGTTGATGATAAGTATTTTCATAAAAATTAGTAAATAAAGCTTTAATAAATAAATTAATTCCATCAAATTTTTTGTTAAAATTATTTTGAATAATTAATTGTCTATTATTTATATCTATTTTTTCCATTAATAATAAATTCTGTTTTGTTAATTCATCAATTTGTTTTTGAAGTAATTGTTGTGTATTTGTATTTTCATTAGTTTTATTTATTAAATAATTGATTGATTCTTCAATTTTATTATTTTTTTTAACATCATTCATTTTATATTGATTATAACAAACATCATCTTTAAAACTAAAATCTGTAGAATCATTGTCATAAATTTTTCTTTTCATTTTTTTAATTTTATCAATTGAAATTCCTTTAATAAATTTATCATGCTTAAATAATTGTTCATTTGAATTTGAATCAGTTCTAATTTTATGAAAATTATACATATTAAGTTGTCTTACAAAAGATGCATAATTATGATGTTTAAAAAATTTTGGAAGAACTTTTTTAGTTAATTCATTATGATCTTTTACTATAATTGATTCTCCATCATTAGTCCAATTTATAATTTGAGAATATGATTTATTATTTAAAATTTCGTTTAATTTTAAAAGAAAAGTTTCGAATTTTTCATTTTTGTGATTTAATCTTTTCTTTCCCATTGGAGAATAAAATTATTAATAAAGTTTAATAAAAAAATTAATTATTTTTTTTATAAAAAAACTAAATATATTAATTTAAATTTATGGAACCAATTCAAGTAGCAATTCGAGTGAGACCATTTCTCCCATATGAAAATGAATATAATACAACAATTGATATATCAAATGAAGATGATAGAAAAATATTTATTCAAAAAGGAAATAAAAAATTTAATGGTTATTTTGACAAAATATTTTCACAAAAATCAACTCAAGAAAATGTATTTAAATTTATATCCCCTATATTTAGAGCAATTTATAAAGGAATAAATACAACAATTTTAGCATATGGTCAAACTGGAAGTGGTAAAACTTATACAATGTTTGGAGGAAATTGGACAGAACAATTTGAATATTATAATAGGAAAAATAATAATTATAAAAGAGATGAATTTAACTTTTTAATTGATAAGCAATTTATAATTGATCCTTATTCACATTCAAATGGAATTATTCCAAGAATAATAACAGAATTATTTAATAATATAAATAATAATATAAAAATTTCATGTTCATATATTCAAGTTTACAATGAAAAAATTTATGATTTATTAATCGATGAAATTTACCAAAATAAAAAAAAAAATTTTGAACTTGGTAATTTTAATAATAGAACACAAAAAATAATTGATCAAGAACCTTTAAAATTAAGAGATGATGTTAAAAAAGGTGTTATTATTGATGGTGCTTTTCAAATGGGAGTATATTCTTTTTATGATGTTTTTCAATTATTAAAAGTAGGTGAAAAAAATAGAAAAAAAAGACAAACAAATAAAAATGATATGAGTAGTAGAAGTCATACAATTTTTATAATATATTATGAGGATAAATTAAAAAAAGTATCATCAAAAATTACTCTTTGTGATTTAGCAGGAAGTGAAAAATATGATCAAAAAGAAAATTATAAATTAGTACATTTTAATGAATTAAAAAGTATAAATAAATCTCTTAGTATATTAGGAAATGTAATTCATGCATTATCATTAAAAAAACCAACACATATTCCATATAAAGATTCTACTTTGACTCATTTATTAAAAGATTCAATTGGTGGAAATTGTAAAACTTATTTAATTGCTAATATTTCACCAAATTATGAAAATTTCGATGAATCAATTAATACTTTATATTTTGCTGATAGGGCACATGAAATTGAATCTAAATTATCTCCTAATTATATTGATAATGAAAATAATGATGAATATGATGATCCTATTGAAAATAAAACTATTAAGAAATTATCAAATGAAGTTAAAGAATTGAGACAACTATTAAAATTAAGAACAAAAAGAGGAACACTTGAACCAATTCAAGAAGAATTTATTAAATTAAAAGAAGAAAATTCTCAACTTAAGAAATATATGAATAATGCAAATAATAATAACTTAATGAATTTGATAAAGGAGAATGAATATTTAAGAAAAGAAATTCAAAAGTTAACATCTAACAATAATTCTTATATAATTAAAACAAATACAAATACTAATATTACTAATTCTAATCTATCAAACTCAAATAATATAGTTGGAAAAGATATTATAAATTATAATTCATATAAGAATAATAATATTAGAAATATCATCAATTATAAATCTTATGATTTTCCAATAAAAAATATTATAAAAAAAAATAATATGTATGATTTTGATAATAATGATACTTTTTCTAATGTAGGAAATAAAATAATTTCAGATTTTAAATATTCAATAAAACAAAAGAAACCATTATCTCCTTTAGAATATAAACCAACAACAACAAAAAATAGTTCAAGAACATATGAACCATCTATTAATTCTAAATTAATTGAAATAACAAATAAAAGATTAAAAATATTTGATGAAATGCAAAAAAAAAATGAAATTGAAGCTAGAAGAATGATAGAGGCGGTAAAAAATAAAAAAGGAAATTATTCTTTATCTCAATTAAAATTAGAAAATAGTAATTATTTTGATGATTAAATGTATTGTTTATAACAAATATAAATATAATTAATATTTTTTATATAATTAAAATACACAATAAAAAAAATTTTTAAATATTTTAAGATAATAATTAAATAAATATTAAAATGTTTTAAAATTCTGTTCTTTTAATTTTTCTTGAATTTTTTGAATTTAAAATTCTTCTTATTGGCTTGTATTTAAATTTTTCATAATTTATATAAAAACCACTAAAGAAAAAAAGAAATATGAAGATATTTATAAAATAAAATCCAATTTTTATTATTTCTTTTTCGCTATTTCTATTTATTATAAAATTAAGTATACATCCTAAAATTTCACCTAAATAATTAAATATATAAAAAAAAGTTAATGCTTTTAATCCAATTATTCTAAAATCAGTTGGAATTATTTCTGTAAAAAAATAGAATAATTGTTCCATGAATATATAGGAAATAATTATTAGACATAAAATTACAATGGGAATAAAATTAAGTACTAAAGATTTAATTATTTCATAATAATTGAAAATTATATATAAAATAATTAAGATAAATTCAAAAATGAGAAATAGAATTGATATTATCATTAAATAATTTATTTTCAAATAATTTTTACTCAATTTTAAATGAAAATAATAAATTAAAAGATAAATTAAATAAACCAGAAAATAAATAATAATAATTGAAAATTGATTTTTTATTTGATATGAGATCTCAATTATAAAATAATTAATATCTAAAGAAAGAAATGTTGTATTAAATATAATTAACCAAAAAGCAATTTTAACAACCCCACAAGGACCTATTTCTCTAAAAATTAATTCTTCAATTGCCTGTTCTACTAAATTAGTATCATTATATTGATTTTCATTATTAAATTGATATAATTTATCATCAATTAATTTTAAAGTTTTAGATTCAAAATAAGTCATTTGATCATTTAATGATAAAAAATGATTTTTATTTAAAAGATTTTGTGGATCTCTTCCTTCTTTGTATATTTTAAATTTATCATTAGTAGGTTCAAAATAAAAAAATATAATAGCAAATAATTCTATTATTCCAAAAAATATTCCTATAATTGAAGATATTTTATATTTATTTAGATAAATAGAATTTTTAATACATTCTATTTGTTCTAAAAAAAAAGATAAAAAAATAACTAGAGGAGCACATATCATTCCTAAAATTGAAAATAATTTTAAAGATAATAAATAAGATGATACCTTTTTTTTTGGGATAAAATAAATAAGATAATTTTTATTGAGAAATATTGTTGAACCTATTCCAAATAGAAATCTAGATATAAAAAGAAATATAGTTTGATTATTTTTCATTCCAAAATAAAAAAATAAATGACCAACTATATATATTATAGATGAAAAAGTCATTGGTATTTTATAAGATTTCCTTATCCAATATTTCATAAAACAAAAAGAAATAAATTCTCCTAAGAAAGTTATTCCTATTATCAAACCATACAATTTATTATTTTCTAACAAAAAATAGTATAAATTTACATAAATTAAAGAATAACTAAATAAGATATAAAATGTTTGAAATATACTTATATAAATATTATATTTATTATCTTTACTTATTATATTTGAAAAAAAGGATAAAATATTTTTTTTGCTTTCATTTTCTGAAAGTAATTTTTTCTTATCTTTTATCATTCTATTCCATTTTTTATGGAATGAATATGTTTTTTTATCTAAAATTTCAATTTGAAATAATATATTTTCTAAATTTGTTTTATATACATTTAATGTATTATTATCATTTATTTCATTATTTTGTGTTGATTCTTTATTATTTTTTGAATTATTGTCTTTATTATTTTCATTAAAATAATAATTTAATTCATCTTTTAAATCATCTAAAATTGCAGTAATTTGATTTAACAATTTATATTGTAAAATATATCCTAAATCACTATTGGAGGAATCTAATATTTCAATAATATATTCATAATATATTTTTTTTTCAAATCTTTCATCATATTTTTTTAAAAGTTGATCAATAATTAAAATATTCATATATATATAACTTGCTAATTTAGTGGTTGAAATAGCTAAGTTGTTTAATTTATTATATTCTGATAAAATCTTTTGATTATTAAAAGAATTATAAGAATTTTTTTTATGAAGAATTTTATTAATATCTAAATATAATTCTTTTTCTTTATCATTGAAAAATAAATAACATTTTTTAAATTCTTTATTTAATGCTGTTTTAAATCTTTCTTTTATATTTGTATCATTTTCTTGTAAAATTATTTCTTTTTCATCAATAATCATATTTTCATTTATTAATTCAAATATTAAATTGAAATTAATATATTTATCAATCCATTGAACAATTTTAAATTTGTCATATAAATTTTTAAATGATTTATCCATCAAAATAAATATAAAAAAACAATTAAAAAAAATAAAAATAGAATATAAAAAGAAATTAAAAATAAAATTTATGATAGAAAGAAAAAATCTGAATATTAATTTTTATGATTATATAAATAATGATTTTTAAAGTAAATAATGTTCAATAATAAATATTTAATAATTAATTGAATCTGATAAATTAAAAAATAAATTTGATTTAATTAATAAAGAATTATATATAACACAAA
>JAJJLH010002291.1:0-29002 GCA_023806865.1 Isotricha sp. YL-2021a | reverse complement strand
ATAATATCAATTAAATATTCATATATATATAAATATAATTTATTTATTTGATTTTAAATATATATCATTTATTTAATTTTTTTCTAATAATTTCATTAATCTTTTTTTTTGAAGAAATTATTCAATTCCCTTTTTCTAAAAATCATATTTTTATTCAAATTTTTTTATTTTTTTCTTTTTATGGTTTATTTATTTTCAAATATATTTAATAAAAAATGGGAAATGGAAATGTAAATAAATTTTAACATATAGTGTTGTTGTAAATTATTAAATAAAGAATATGAAGACAAAAACGAAATGAAAACAAACAAAAAAAAAAACACAAATAAACTAATTACAGATTCAGAAAACATAGAAGATATAAAAAATCATGTTTTAAAAACTCCAAATTTAAACTTTCAAAAAGAAGATAATATTAAAAATCTTTTAGACGAAGAAAAAAATGACATAGAAAGAATAAAAGATGTAATGGATAAAAGTAAAATATTAAAAATAGAAATAATAAGTTCGAGTATAGAACCAAAAGGGAATTCTTTAATAATAAATCCATTAGGATTAATAGATAGTAAAAGAGAAGAAAAAGATGGAATAACATTTTTTGGATATGAAGATAATAAAAATAAAAATAAAACAACAATTGATTATATAATAGAACCAAAAGGAGATAAATGTGATGAAAGATTTTTTGGTAAACATTTTCAAATAAAATTTAATTATCTTGATTTAAATTATTATATAAAAGATTTAGGACATGGATTTGGAACTTTTATTAAAATAATAAATTGGATAGAAATAAAAAATAATTTCTTATTAAATATAGGAGAAAATTATATTGTATTTACTATTGGTTTAGAAGATGAAATTTTATTAAGTGAAAATTATTCAAATAAAAATAATGAAAATTACGATAATATGTTAAATGTAAAAATATTTTCAGGTGATATAAAACATGGAATTGTTTCTTTTTTACCTGAGAAAAGTCCTATTACAATTGGAAGAAGTCAAGATTGTGAAATATTAATAGATGATAATATGCTTTCTAGAGTTCATTGTACTATTGATTTTAAAAATGAAAAATGGTATATTATTGATGGGGTTATTAATGAAGAAGGAAATATTAAAAATTCTACTAATGGTACTTGGATTTATGCTTTTGAAGATACTTTGATTAAAGATAAAATGACTTTTAAAGCCAATCATAATCTATTTATTTGTTCATTAATTGATAAAGATGATATTTCATAATTTTTGAAATTTTAGATTTTATTATTTTTATAAATAAAATAATATTTTATTTTATTTAATATTTTTTTGAAATATAATAAAATATACTTTTTTCATTGATTTATTAATTATCAAATATATTATATTTATTTTCTATTGATTGTAAAATATTATTTAATTTTATTTTATTATTTTGGATTATTATTTCTATTATTTTTATTATCTTTTGTTAAATATAAAGTTAAAAATCCAATTAAAAATACTATTATAAAAATAGCAATGACAATTAAAACTATAATTAATTTTTTATTTCTTCTTTTATTTCCTATATTTAAATCAATATCAGGTAGAGAATTATTTAAATTATCACTAGTTAATTTTTCTTGGATTTGTACTTTTTCAACAATTTCACTGTTATTATTAATATTATTATTATTTTCATTTCCTGAATAACTAGATTTTAAATTATTTTCAACTTCTGATTTTAAATTATTAGATATATCTGTTATTAATTGTGTTTTTTTATTTTCATCATTTATATTTTCATCTTCATTTCCTAAATTAATTGCATTATTGGCTTTTTGATTTATATATTTATCTTTACTGTCTTTAAATTTTAATTGTAAATTTTGAAATTCAAGTTTATAATTACTTAATTTTGTTCCTAATTGCTGTTGAAGATTCAATTTGTTTATTTCTTCTTCCATTATTTTAATATTATTTTCACCTTCTTTCATCATAGAATTCGCAGTTATTAAGGCATTTTCAATTTTATCTCTTGATAACAAAGAAAAATTTTTAATTAACTTATTAAAATTAACAATAAGTGTATTTAAATTATCTTCATTTTGTAAAAATAATTCCGACATTCAAATTAAAAAAATTAAAAAAAAGATTATATAAAAATTCTTTACAAATATATTCACTTGTTCAATATTCTCTATTATTTGTAAACAAATTAAAAATTATTATAATATCATCATAAGAAATTATAATATAGTAAAATAAATAAAAATACCTATAATATTATTTACTGTCAAAAAATTTAAATGGATTTTTACAAATAGCAAAAAGGAATAATAAATAAATTTATTATAATAATGAAATAAATAAAGAATTTGGAAAAAAGAAAATCTTATTATTTATTATAAAAATGAAAATGATAAAATAGATTTAAAAACATTCAAAGATATTGTTAAATAGGGAACACATAAAATTTTTACAATTGATAAATAATTAAAGTTAAAAATTTAAAGAATTAGATTTAATTTTATTTTGAATAATTTGAAAAAATTTAAATTTGAAAATAAATAAATAATAAATAAAAAACAATATTAGAAAATAAAATAGAAATGTTTGATTTAATTAATAAAGATGTTGTAAAATAGTTAAAAGGAAAAAAATAAATATTATAAATATCTATTGATAATTTGATTGAATTGTTCTGTTTTTAAATTTGATATTAGAATTAACTAAAAATTATTATAGTTATACAAAATTTTATTAATAAAATATATTATAATATATATATAATAATATATATTAAATAAAATTTTAAGTTATTTTTTCATTAAATAATAAAAATATCGGAAAAAATTAATTCATTTTTTAGTTTTAACTTTTTATAAATTATAAAATATTGTTAATTTTATATATTTATTATTTTATCATTTTCATGTAAAGATTTTCCTTTTTTATGATATTTAGTTATCTAATAAATTTTAAAATCTTTTTATCTAAAAAACAATTATTAAAAGTAAATATAAAATTCTTTAAAAAAAAAAATTTAGATAATATTATTATTAATAAAATTCTTATATTTTTCAAACTTACTTTCTTAAAAAATATAATTATTTAAATTACAAACCTTCATCCCCTTCAACTTCATTAAGTCCAGTAAACATTCCATTTATATCATTAGCCAATTTATCATCATCTTTTTTATTATTTTTACTTTCATTCTCCAATTTTTTATCTTCACTTTCCAAATTAACTTTCCCATCAAAATTCCAATTAATTTTTTCTTTCCTTTTCTTTTTTTCCTGTTTTTTATTCTCAATAGTATGAGGAAACTAAAAAAATAAAAAAATAAAAATAATAAAAATAAAAATATCATACTCTTTCCTGTACAGTCAAACATCCTTTAAGTACATTTTCCAAGATATAATCTTTATCCATAGCTTTATCAAAAAATTTTTTATTCATTTCTAAAACTTCCTTAGCATTAGGTCTTTTATTAGGATCTTTAACAAGACAACATTTAACAAAATCTTTGAATTCTTGACTCCAATTAAAAACATTATCATCTAAAGTAGGTATAGGACCATCAACAATAGCTTTAGTAAATTCAAAAGGGCTTAAACCATAATAAGGTGGTTTTCCACATGAAACTTCAATAGCAGTAATTCCAAGAGACCAAATATCTACTTTATAATCATATGATAATCCCATTGCTATTTCAGGAGCCATCCAACATAAACTTCCAACATAAGAATCATTACCTCCTTTTTTAATTGATGCTGATATACCATAATCACCTAAACGACAAGAACCATCACTAGCAAAAAAAATATTAGAGGCTTTTATATCTCTGTGGAAAAATTTATGTGAGTTCATACAATCTAATGCTATTAAACATGATTTAAATATTGTTGCTATTGCTATTTCATCATGGAGACCATGAGAAAATTTAAATGACATTATTATTGATAAATCACCATATGACATTAAAGGCATTACTATATTTAATGTATTGCCTTTTGTTATTGCTATGTAACAACGAATTAAATTTGGATGTATCATTTTTGCCATTATTGTTATTTCGTTCTTTTTTTTTTTTATATTTTTATATAATTTATTCTTACTCCTAAATATGATAATTTTCTGTCTTCTATGTTATCTAAATTTATTTGTTTTACTGCTACATGTTCACCTAAGTGAGGTCCTTTTGTGATTATTGCCTCGAAAATTACTCCGTATGAACCTTTACCGATTATACGGATTTTTTCATAGTATTTCATGTCGTTTGGGTATGCTGAGTTTTTGTCAATTTTTGAATTCATTTTTTTTTAAAATATTTATAATTGTTTTTTTTATTATTGAACTTCATTTGAATTTATTTTTTTTTTTGGGAGAAATTAATTATTAAGTTTTAATTTGGGGTTTTTATTTTAAAGTATATTATTTAAGTTATTTTATGTTTTGGATATGCTTTTTTCTTTATTTTTTTTAATTGAGTTTATGTTTTTATGTAAATTCGAAAATTGGATTTATGTTAAAATTATTTTTAATTTATTTATATGCGATTTTTCTTTAAGTTATTACTATTTTTTATTTTATAAAAAACAATAAATAAAAAAGAATTTATTTTTTAAAAAAAAATTATAATCTATCATAAAATCTCAAAATAAAATTCAAAAATATTTAAAACAAAAATGTTCTACACACCATAGTAAGTTACTATATTAAAAATTAGTTTCATGAAAGCATTAGACTTAGATCCTCTTCTCGAAAAAAAAGAAGAAGGGACATTAACAGTAGAAGATCTATTAGAATCAAACGATGCAGTAACAGATTTAAAAAATAATGCAAACTCCCAATTAGCAGATATGTAATTTTTTTTTTATTTTTTTAGACTCCAAAAAGATTCTCTAAAAAAGTTAATTGATTATTGTACAAAAATGCCTTCTGATGATAGTCAATTGGTTGGTCATAAATATCCTTTTAATGCTTGTGAAATTTTATGTTCTCAAAATGGTTTAAATATAAATAAATTGCTTAATTTGAAAGATGAGGATGTAAAGGAAGAAGAAAAAGAAAAAGAGGAAAATGAAGAAAAAGATGATAAAAAAGATGATGAAAATGATGATAAGAATGAGGAAAATGAAGATAAAAATGAAACAAGAGAAGAAGGAAAAGTAGAAGTAAAAGAAGAGGAAAAAAAAATAGAAGAAAAAGTAGAAGTAAAAGAAGAAGAAAAAAAAACTGAAGAAACACCAAATGAAAAAGTAGAAGAAAAATCATTAGAAAAAGTAGAAGAAAAATCATTAGAAAAAGTAGAAGAAAAAAAAGAAGAAAAAAAAGAAGAAAAACCAATAGAAACAACTACAGAAACTCCATCAGATAAAATAGAAGAAAAAAAAGAAGAAAAGGAAGAAGAAAAACCAAAAGAAAAAACTGAAGAAAAACCAGAAGAAAAAACAGAAGAAACTCCAAAAGAAAAAGAAGAAGAAGTACCAGAAGAAGCAACAGAAGGAAAAGTAGAAGAAAATGAAGAAGATGCTACTCTTAAAATACCATATAATATATTTGATTATTTATTTAAATTTCTTGATGTTCCACCATCAAATGATAATTATGTTTTAATGGGATATTTTTCAAAAATAATTAATTCTTTATTAAAAGAAAAAAGTGATATATTATTTGGTTATATTTTCTCAAAGAGACCTAATTTAATTAAAAAATTTATGAATCATATTAATAGAAAAGCAATAGGAAATATTATTGAAAATTTCATTATGAATTTAAATGATAATTCATATGCTTTTTCAAATGATTATATTATTATTATTTGTAAAAATTTAATTGATAATCTTGATAAAATTGAAATTGATGAAAGAGGAATTGAAGTTATTTGTGATTTATTAATTAATTCTATGATATCATATTCAAAAAATAATTTTTCAATGTTATTATCAACTGAAAATTTATATGAAAATTTATTAAAAAGTATTGAGAAATTTATGAAAGAAAAACAAGATTCAAAAGTAACTTATTTATTAAAATTACTAACAAAAATAAATGAATATTTATTAAAAGATTTTGAAGTAAAAGTCACTAAAAATTTTTCTTGTGATGACACAGAAAATGAAATAATAAATATAATAAGATCAATTGATAGAGGAGGAAATGCATATGATGCAAATCAAAAAGATTTTAATTTTACTAATATAAATGTATTTAAACAAAATCCAGAAAGGATTATTAAATTAATTGATAAAAGTATTGAAATTATAATAAATGATATTATGAGTGAAGATGAAGATAAAAAAGAAGAAATTATTATTAATTGTTTTTCAGAAAAAAAACATAAAAAATTCGGAGTTAAATCTTTATATGAATGGGAATATTTTAGAACAGTGATTGATATTTATGTAAATTGTTATGCAAATAAAGAACAAATAGAAAATATTGATTTATCAATTAAAAAGATTGTTGATAGTAAAATTTTTAATAAAATGATTAAATTATATTTTGATTATGCTTTTACTAATATGTATACTAATATTTTTGATGGATTAATTTCAATAATTTTATGTGAAAATACCCCTTCTGATTTAGTAAAAGCAACTTTTGAAATTGATGAAGATAATTCAAAAAATTTAATTTCTTTATTAGTAAATGATTTAATTCAAAATCCTAAATTTATTTATGAAACTTCTCATAATTCAACATGTTCAATATTATTTTCAAATCATTGTGATTTGCTTAAACAAATTTATGAATCAAAAAATCCAATTATATTAGAATTAATTGAAAAAGATAAAAATCTAAAATTCTTTAATGATGATTTTATAACTAAAATTTCAAATAAATTTTCTAAAAAATTATTAGCAGAAGAACTTGATGAAGGATTTAAAAATGATTACATGAGTCCATTATATGATATTGATTCTTCTATTAAAAAAGAAAATGAAGTTAAATTATCAAAATGGTCAATTAATGAAGAAATTGATTTACATTTTAAAATTTATGATAAATTTGTAAAAGGTGAAAATTATCAAGATTTATTAAAAGAAGATGAAGATGAAAAAGAAGGGGAAAAAGAAGGAGAAAAAGAAGAAGAAAAAGAAAAAGAAGAAGAAAAAGAAGAAGAAAAAGAAAAAGAAGAAGAAAAAGAAAAAGAAGAAGAAAAAGAAGAAGAAAAAGAAAAAGATGATGAAGAAGATGATGGAAATGAATTGAAAAAAAATGATGAAAAAATGGAAGAATCTCCAATTTTTGAATCAAGAAATTCTGAAATGGAAGATGGAAATAAGAAAATTGAAGAAAATGAAAATGATAATAATCAAGAATATATTGATTCAAATTATTGGAAAATTGATATTTCTCAATCAAATGGAGATGAAATCCTTAAGGATTTAGAATAAATATATTATTTCTTTGTCTTATTATTAAAATTTGTTTTAATATTAAATAATAAATATCATTAGAACTTTTAATCTTATATGAAATAATTTTATTTTTTTTTAATAATTTTTTTTATTCTAAATGCTAATTTATAGAGAATCTTATTTTATCATTAAAAAAATTAAAAAAATGGATGATTTAGGAGAAGAATATATCCCAAGAGAAAAACAAAAAGAAAATATTCATCCATATCGTAAATTCCAATTAATAATCTTATGCTTATTTATCTTAATGATAATATTAATAATAAACATATTTAAATTAAATACAAACTTATCAAAACTAACAAAAGAAAATGAAACATATTCAAATCAATTAAATCAATTAAAAGAAGTCAATAACGTTAATAAACAAGTTTTTGACGGAATAGAAGTAAATTATAAAGGAATCTATGAATTAGATAAACAAATAAATACAGATATTATAAAAACAATAGATGAACAATATTTATTATATAATTTTATAAACCCAGTTAAATCAATTCAATTTAATTTTTGTTATAAAGCAACATTACATGGTGATAATGAACAAAAATTAAGGGATTATTGTTCTGGAATAGGACCATTATTATTTTTAATAGAAACTACTGATGGATATAGATTTGGTGCTTATTTAGATTTAGCTTTAAATTGGAATGGTGAAAGTAATAGTTATTTATATGATGAGAATGCTTTTATTTTTAGTTTTGATACTAAGAAAAAATATAAAATTGTTAATCCTGATGCAGCTTTAGGTGATTTTAAAGGACAATTTCCTACTATTGGGAGAAATGATATTTATTTAGCTGATCAATTTTTAAGTAATAGTAATAGTTATACTATGTTTCCTAATGATTATGAAAAAGATAATTCAGATTTTGGGGATTTTATTTTAAATGGTGGGATGAAGAAGTTTAAAGTTAAAGAAATGGAGTTAGCTTCTGTTTATATTAGGGATTAAGTTTATTAGATTAAATTGATATTTAATTTTAAATGTTATATTAATTTTTCTTTTTATATTTCATATTTTTTTGATTTTTATTGATATTTTAAATTATAAATTATTATTTTTAATTATTTTATTTTACTATTATTTTTTATATATAAATTAAAAATGGAAATGGATAATATAAGTGAAAATGAAACTATAATTAATACAAATGATATAAGTACATATTTATTTGGATTACAACATGAATTTGAAATTAAATATAAAAATGATTTTTTGAAAGAAGAAGTTGATTTTTTAATATCACATCGTTATATTGATAAAAAATCACTTTTTAATTATATTTTCATTTATAATTATTATTCTTCTTTAATGTATCAAAAAATAGTTTATCAAATAAATATTATTATAAATGAAGTTAACTTAAAAAGTATATTAAAGAACATTATTGAATTTGACTTAGATTTAACATATGTGGAAGAAAAAATTATTTTTGAAATAAATTCTATTAATTTAATTGATAAAACAGAAAATTTTAAATTTGATTTATATCATTTTAATGAAGAATCAGGGAATAAAAATAAAATTTTAGGTAATGCAAATAAAAAAGAAGTTGAAAATGAATTAAAACAAAATAATAAAAATATAATATATTATATTAAAATAATATATGAGGATGAAATAAAAAATGTTCCATTTTTCCAATTTCATATTTATAAAATCAAGTCAATAAATATAGAAAAAAATAAAGAAAAATATAATAATTTATTAGAAAAAGCAAATGATAATTTTAAATCAAATATATCAAAAACATCTGAAAAATTTTTTAATAAAAAAGAAATGGAAAAAGATTCATATTTCACAAAATACATTTATAATAGAAAAACAATCCTACAAAAAATAATTAATATATTAATTACATCAGAATTTAATGATAATCAAAAACAAATTTTCTCATCATTTAATCCTCAAATAATAAATAAAATAAATGAAATTACAAAAGACATTATATTAAAAAATTACTTACTATTAGAAAAAACAGAAAATCAAAATTTAACCAAAACAACAACAAAAAAAGACTTTTTTGATATTATAAATTCAGATACTAACATAAATCAATTAATATATAGAAAAATATCAAAACATTTAAAATCCGAAATAAAATTTTTTAAAAATACATTAATCCATTATAATACATTAATAAACGACAGTATATCCTTATCAACAGAATCAACATTTATAATATCAGAACCAGGAATGATAACTTTTCACACTGGTTCAATAGAAAATTTAATAAATAGTGAAATTGAAGAATATAAAGATAAAACATTTCAGTTATATGACAAATTCAAATCAAACAAAACAAAACTAATTGATGAAGAAGAAGAAAAAATCCTCCAAAAAATATCAAATAAATATTTTATAACAAACAATGATTTTAAAAACTTAATAGACAGTTACACTCAAATATTATTAAACTTAAAACAATCCTCAGAAGATTTTTTCCAAAACCTAAAATTAGAAAATCAAAATTTATTTTCAAACTTAAATAAAACATTACAAGAAACAGGAATTCATTCAACAAATTTCCAATCATACATATCAAACCTCCATACAAAAACAATAAATGTAGAAAATAATATTCAAAATTTAATAGATTCTAAAACATCAGAATATAATAAATTAGCAGTTCAATTAGGAATTTCTGGTACTTTAGGATTAGCAACTTCAGGTTTAGTTTTCACTGCTAGTAGAGCTGCTACTGCAATTGGTAGTGATGCTATTGCTGGAAGTCTTGGTGGACCTGTTGGAACTGTTGCTGGAATTTTTATTGGAACTTTTACATTTTTAGGACAAAGTTATTATAGTTTTAGGAAAAGTAAAGATGATATTTTAAAATTGGAAATTGATTTGAGAAATGCTACTAATGTCTGCTTTGAAGTTTTTAAAGATAATGCTAAGGTCGGATATGAAGAAAATAAATTCGTTGTTGAGAAAGATTTAGTTGAGGTTAGGAAATTTATTGATATTTTATTGAGGAGGGCTATTATGAGTAAATCTTGTTATTAATAGTATTTTTTCTTATTTGATTTTTTTTGATTGTTTTATCTTTTAATTAATAATATAAATGATTTATTTTTATTATTTTATTTTGAAAGATATAGAATTATTGTTTTAGGAGTTGTAAATTTTAATTAATATATAAAAATATTTTATGGATTTAATAAAAGCAATCATAAATTTAATTTTTTGTAATTTTATTAAAAAAAATACAAAAATAAAATAAAAATAAAACCTAAAAAAAATCTTAATCAAAAAAAAATATAATAAACTTCAAATTCTATATAAACAAACTTCAAAAAAATTTATAAAAAAACAAAAAAAAAAACCAAAAATGGATCCATCAAAAATTCCACAAATCCCATTAAACTCAGGAACCAAAATCCCTCAATTCGGTCTAGGCGTTTATCAAATAAGTTCTGACAGTGAATGTGAAAAAGCATGTCTCGAAGCATTTAAACAAGGATATCGTCACATAGACACAGCCCATATATATGGTAATGAAAAAGGTGTAGGTTCAGCAATAAAAAAAAGTGGTATTCCCAGAAATGAATTTTTTATTACAACAAAATTATGGATTAATGATTTTGGAGAAGGAAAATCAATAAAAGAAATTGATGAAATGTTAAAAAGATTAAATACAGATTATATAGATTTACTTTTATTACATTGGCCTAAAAATGATTATATAGGAGCATATAAAGATATGGAAAAAGCTTTTGAGAAAGGGAAAGTTAAGTCAATTGGTTTATCTAATTTTCATGATGATTCATTAAAGAAAATTTTAGATATTTGTAAAATTAAACCTTCAATTAATCAAATTGAATTACATCCTTATGCACAAAGGAAAGATGTTGTTGAAGATTGTAAAAAAAATGATATTAAAATTGAAGCTTGGTATCCTATTGGTCATGGGAATAAAGATTTAATTAATAATCCTGTTTTTAGTAAATTAGGGAAGAAATATAATAAAACTAATGCTCAAATTATTCTTAGGTGGCATATACAAGAAGGATATATTATTTTCCCAAGGAGTACTAATCCTAAACATATTAAGGAAAATATTGAGATTTTTGATTTTAATTTAAGTGATGAAGAAATGGAGGAAATTAGGAAGTTGGATAGGAAGACACAATATGTTAATTGGTAGATTTTATTTATTTTTTTTTTTTTTTGGGAGTGGAATATTATTTTTTTAAGTGTTTATTTTTTTATAAGTTGTTTTATTTTATTATTATAATTTTTAAATAATTAATTTTTTTATTTGAATGGGGAAAATAAAAAATTTAATATTAAAAAAGTTGGTAATGGTATATGAATAAGAATTTAAATAAATTTTAAAAAAATGATTCTTTTGAAATAAAAATTGTAATTAATTGTTAAATATGAATTACTGGTAATTACAATAACATAATCAAAATTCAGAATAACTGTAATTTAATAAGAATTCAATAAATTAATTATTAAATACTAAAAGAAATTGATTCTTCCCTTTATTTATCAAAAAAGTGAAAACAAACAAAAAATTCAATAATATTGTTTAAGGATATACCAAACTATACTTTCAAATAATATTTTTTTTAATAATAAATAGATATTATTCAGAAAAATAAATATTTATTTTTTTTATTGTAAAGGAACATTCATTGTTTTGCTTGATATTATTAAAAAATATAATAATTCTTTTTATACAAAATTTTATAATAATATTTATAATATAAAAATTGTAATTCTTAATTTTTTTTAATTTAATGTTTCTAATTGATTCTTATTTTCATAATATCTAATTTTATTAAACCCATTATTAAAAATATCTTTAATTACTTCCATTATATTTCTTGAATAATAACAAAAAAATAAAAAGGAACTAATTAAACCAATAATTGACATATAAACATTACTATAAAAAAATCCATATTTAGTACTAACAAATCCTCCAAAAACAGGACCAATGAAATCCCCTGAATTAATTGCAATATTAAAAATAGCAGAAGCAATATCATTAATAGTAGAATCATTTAATAAATTATTTATTTTAGATATAATAGTTCCATATTGCATAATTACAGGAACACAAATCAAAGAGCCACTTGCTCCTAATAAGAATAAACCAATAATAATTGAAATTATTGTTTGAGGGAGAATCTTAATTGGATATACAAATGGTGCTCCAATAAAAATTAATATTTGACCTAGTAATATTGTTAATTCTAAACCACAATTTTGTAATATTTTATTTAGAAATTGTAATGTTATAAAATAACCTATTATTGTTAACATAAAAAATAATGATGATTTTTCAATATTTAAATTCCATTTTGAATTCAAATGATATATTAAAGAAGGAAAAAAATAAGAATTTGATATTTGAAAAATTATAGCAGGTATAAAATTAACAATCATTTCTAAATTAAAAAAGGAAAAAAATTTAATGTTTTTATTATCAATATTATTAGCATTATCATTATTAATATTTAAATATTGAATATAATAAATAGGAATATAAAATATTAATCCAATAAAAAAAAAAGGAATACAAAAACCAAAAAAATGATACAAAAAACTACTAATAATAGGACCAATAGAAAATCCTAAACTCCATACAATGTCATTATAACCAACATTAGTTGTTAATTCTTCAGGAGTTGATAAACTAATAAGTAATGATAAAACTAAATTTCCAACTATACTTGAAGCCATTCCATGTATTATTCTAATTAAAAATGATAAAAAAATAAAAATGTAGAAACTATAAATAAATTTAAAAAAGCCATATGATATTAATGATAATGATGATATTATTAATGAGTATTTAAATGATTTTCTTTTTCCTATTTTTGATATTAAATTTGGGATGAATGGAGTTATTAAAAAATTTGATAATGAATAAATTGAAATTATCCAACCTAAAAGTGATTCTGATAAATTTATTTGTTTTCCTAATATTGGAAATAATGTAGCAATTAATGAATAGCCAATTCCTACAAATCCATTTATTATAAAAATAATTAAAATTTCAAATCTCATATAATTATTTTTTGAAAATATATATTTCTATTTAAAAAAATTTATTTTTTAAAGGTTAATTATATTTTAATATAATTAAAAGTTTTATTTTGATTAAAAATAAAAAATATATATATTTATTATTTATTAAAATTCATTTTTTATTTTTAAATATTATTGAATAAAAAAATTGATAGTTTAATTATTTTAGTAAGTAATTCTGTATATAATAAATTTATTAATTTAAATACCCTAAAATTATAATTAGAAAAAAATATTTATATATAAAAAATAAAAATAAAATTAAATATTTCATATAATTTTTTCTTCTTTTTTTTTATTAATATTATCATTAATATTACCATCAGTTTTAAATTTATTTGAAATATTATTTTCAGAAGAATTAGAATCTAATTGATTAGGATATTTCTTTTTTAAAGACATTGTATTAGTAGGAAAAACAACTTTACCAATTTCAAAACTTTCCATTTTATTAATTCTATCAGTTGAATTAAAACTAATATAATTTGAAGAAATTGATTTCCTATTTTTTGAAGTATAATTTGTCCAATTAAATCCTTCTGAAAAAGAATTCCTATTTTTTTCATTTAAAAAATATGAATTTCTTTTTAAATTACTAATTAAATCATTATCATTTAATAAATTAAGTTTATTTAAAGTATCATTTGCATTTTTATTATTATTTTGATTTATTCCAGGATAAAATAAACCTAAAGGACTTTTTTTTGTTGATTTTAAATTAAAATCAAAATCATGAAAATTGACTGAATTATATTTTCTATTTTTACCTGAGTTTAAACTATTTTTAAAGATTAATTCATTATTTGTTTTTATGTTTTCATTTTTTTCATTCGTATCTAATTGTAATTCTTCTTTAATTTTTATATATTCTTCATTTGGATTATTTGTATTTTCATTAATATAATTATTATTTAAAATTTGCTTATATAATTCTTGTAAATTTCCTAATGAATTATTTGATTCAAATTTATTATCATCAATATATGGAATTGGATTTTTAAATTTTGGAGATTTTATTGAATTTATTTCATCTTTTAATTGATCACTTTTATCTTTTAAAGTTGAATTAAATTCTTCAATATCTATTTTATTATTATCATTTTTTTCATTTTTATTCAAATTTGTATTATTTTTAAATTCATTTATTTTATCTTCTAAAGTATTTTCTTCAATATTTATTTCTTTATTAAATTTCTTTTTTAAATTTTTATATTTTTCACTTTGATAAATATTTGGATAATCAATATTTGATTTTTTATTATTATAATTATTATTTTTTAAATTTGGATTAATTTGAATATTATTATTAATATATACATTATTGCTTTGTTTATCTTTATTGGAATTATTACTATAAGGTTCTTTCATATTATCATTTAAATTTAAATTATTTATTTGATTTAAATTATTATTTTTTTCAAATTTATTTTCATTTAATTCTTCATTATTATTTTGAATTAAATCTAATTTCCTTTTAATTTCATCATTATTATTATTTTGATTTTCAAATATATTTTCATTATTTTGATTCTTAATTTCTAAATTATAATTTCCTTTTGTTTCATTTATAATTTTTTTTTGAAATAAATCTGTGTTATTGTTAAAATTAATAAAATTATTAATTTCCTCATTTTTTTTATAAATTTGATTAGAATTATCATTCTTATTGTTATTTCCATCATTTAAATTTTTATTAATAGAATTTTTATAATCATTATTTAAATTGTTAAAATTATCATTATTATCATTTATTTTTTTCTCATTTGAATCATTTAATTTTAGATTATTTTCATTATTTTCTTTAATAAATTTATGTTCATTCTCTTTCAGATTTTCATTTTCATTAAAAAGATTAATATTTTTGTTTTCCTTTTCATATTTATCTTCATTATCAATACCTTCTATTTTTTCATTAATTTCTTTTCCATTATTATCATATATTATTTTAGCCATATTTTTTATCATATTTCCTTTTTCAATATTACAGTCATTTATTATATTGTTTTCATTTGTTTCCTCATTAAATAATATGTTTGCCATTTTTTTTATCATATTATCATCGTTATTTATTAAATTATTGTTTTTATTATTTTCATTATAATCTTTCTTTATGTTTTCTATCTTATTTAATTCATTATTATTTTTTTTTTCTTTAAAATAAACTTTTTTTTTACTTTTTAATTTATTATTTTGCTCATTAAAATTATTATCATTTAAAATTCTAAAATTATCATTTGAATTATCTCTTTTAATATTAGAATAATTTAAAATATTATTATTATTATCATTATTATTATTATAATATGAATTTTGTTTATTCTTTAAACTATTTTCAAGAGGGGATTCTTTAGAAATAAATTGATTATCTACATTATATTCCACAATAATTTCACTATTATTTTTAGGTAAACTATTTAATGATTCTTCTCTTTTTATTATTTTATTATTATTATTTAATGAATTTTCTGTATTATTGATTGATATAATTTTATTGTTTTTAACAACTTTTAATTTAATTGGAAAATTAATTAAATCATTATTTCCAAATGAAGAATCTAATAAATTATTAAAAGAAACTATATCATATCCGTCAAAAAAGTAATTTATCCATTCATATTGTTCATAATTATTTTTGTTTTTTTCCATTATAAAGCACAATTATAAATTATTTTACAGATTTAATTAATAAAAAAATTATTTAAAAAAAGAAAAAAAAATATATTTAGTGAAAAAAATAATATGTCATCATATGAAGATGCTATTCAAGAAATAACATCAAAAAAAAATTTAGATTTAGATTTACCTAATTTTACACCAACAAAATATAATAAAACAGGTTGGAAAATAATTCATTTTTTTACTTATTTTTTATTTGGACTTTTGTATTTATTAACACAACTAAATAACTTATTTCAAATATTAAAAAAATATCAAGAAATTATATCTATTGTTGGAAGTTTTAGTTATTTATTATCAAGTTTTTTAGAATGGAGACATTTTAGAAGAGGATGTTGTGGAAAATCAAATTTAAATTACCAAATTAAAGGAAATATTGATAAATCATTTTCTGCAAAAATGAAAAGAAGTGAAATTGGATTAAAATATTTTTTAAATATTATAGTTACAATAATTTTATTGGTAAATGATATTTTGCATATTTTTTTCTCAAATGATTTCATTTATTATATATTGATGATAACTGGAATGGCATTATTAGTAATTACTCAATTATTAAAAATTGAAAAAATTTTAACAAATACTAAACAATATCAAGTTAAAAATGATTTATCAAATTCAATTGTTGAAATATTAAATTTTTCAGGCGCTATGATATATTTTACTTGTTTTCTTTTATATTTATTTAATGAATTCAATGATTTAAGTTATGTTCTAATTATTGGTGCTATTTGCTTTATTTTAAGTTCTTTTGTTCTTTATTACAGGTATTTCCATAGTGGATTTGAAGATTTAAATGTTAGTGAATCTTCATTTATATCAATTAAATATGAGTAAATAATTATTATAATTTATCATTATTTTTTAATATTTTATTTAATTAACTTTTCTATATTCCTTCATTTATAAATATTAATATTAATATGTTTTCTATCACAATACTCACATATTATTTCATTATTTTTATTCTTTAAACAATTTAAACATTGGGAACATATATAATGTTTTAATTTTTTATAATCTCCAATTGCATTAATATAATTTCCATTTATAATTGGATCATCATATTGTATTTGTTTAATTTTTCCTTTTTCAAAATGTTTTTTACATAATATACAAATATTTTCTATCATTTTATTAAATAAAAAGATCAATTTATTTAGATTGAATTTTTTTATATTATTAAAAAGACATATTTCTCCTAATTTATATAAATCATTTGGTAAATAATTATACATACAAAGACAGTAATATTCTAAAGTATCATTTGAAAATAAATTAAATTCATCAAAGAATTTGTATAAACATTCTTCACTACAAAATACACATTTACAAGGTATTATAATTAAAAAATTATTTGGCTTCATTTTTTTCATACAATAAATACATATTTTTAGTTTTGCATATTGTAAAAAGAATTCAAATGGAACTTTATTTTTTGAAATTTCATTCAATGATATATTAACTTTAGAAATTGTAAATTTATTCATATAATCACAATATAAATTTATTATAAGGTTATTTCTTTCACTATAATTTTTACATTTTTTAATATTTTTTTTTATTTTTTTCAAATAATTAGTAAAATGATTTTGTATTTCTTCAAGTAATAAATTTGAAAAACATTTTTCACAAATTTCTAATTTATTATTAAAGAATTTTATATCTGATTTTAAGCATTTTACACATTTTTGATTATTTCTTGTTTTATTTTCATTAATTAAAAATTTATTATAATTTGGGTATTGGTTTATGGATACAATATTATTATTATTTTCTTCATGTTTTGTTTCATTTATAGAATTTATTAGTGAAATTATTTCTTCTTCAATTTCGTTATCAGTTAATCTTTTATTTTGAAACTTATTTTTATCATCTTTTTTTTTCATTTTATATGATTGTTTAATATTGAAATCTTCTATTTGATTTTCTTCATTTGTATTTTTGTTACTAATAAAATAGAGATGTGCTGTAAGTGGATCTTTAAATGGATTATAAGAATTTTCATTTAAATCATTATCCTCTAATTTATTAATATCTTTATTTTTCTTATTTAGTTCTTCAATAGAATTTTTATTATTATTTGATTTATAATCTATGTTATTATTATTTATGTTATTATTATTATTATTTTTTTTTTTATTTGGTTCTTTAATATTATTGTGTGCAAAGATATTTTCTTCATTATATGGGGTTTTATCTTCTTTATTAATAATGTTATTATTTTTATTTAGATTTATATTGCCATTATTAATGATATTATTATTTTTATTGATATTATTATTATTATTAATATGAATATCATTTTGAATAAATTTATTATTATTATTTATTATATTAACATTTTTATCATTAATATTATTATTAACTTTAATATTATTTTCAGTGTTATTATAAATTGGATAATTATTTTTAAAATTTTTATATTGTGATGAATTATATTCTGTTTTATAATAATTATTTTGAAATTGATTTTGAGAATTTGTTATTTTTTCAGAAATAGGGCCATTACTTTGATTATTTGTATTAGAAATATTATATACTTGTAATGGTTTTTCATACGTTCCATTATTATTTTCTCCTTTCAATTGATTATCAGATTCAATATAAACAGGATAAGGATAAACTTTATTATTAAGAACAATATTTTTTTTTTGATTATTTAATGTATTATAATTTTTTTTATCATTTCCTTTATTAGAATCTTTATTAAAATTATTATTTATAATATTTTTTTGTGTTTCAAATTGTTTATTAATATAATTTGATAGAATCACTGATTCAATATTATAATTAGTATAATTAATTAAATACTGTTCAAATTTAAGATATTCATTACTTTCATAAATAACTTCATAATGCATTGTTTTATTTATTAAAGTGATAATATAATTATTTTTATTATAACTTTTACAATAAAACTCTTGAATAAAATCATTTGTAGATGCATTATATAATATTATATTTAATTTTATAGGAAAGATAAAAGGAGTCAAATAAATAACAATTTTTTCTGCAAATGTAAATAATTTTAAAAGATATTTTTCATAAAATTTTTCATATAAAAATTTCCCATTATTAGTTTCAAATTCAGCTGGTAATAAATTTCCAATTAAAACTGGGAATGTTTCATTATATAATTTAAATTTATTTTCATTTATATATTTATATAATTCATATCTAAAAAATAAAATTAAACCATTATCAAAATTTTTTCTTTTATTAAATGCTAAATTAAGGATTCTTAAAGATTTTTGAATATTTTTTTTATATAATGAATAGTAAATAGTAACTAAAATATTTTTAATTTCATTTGGAATAATTACATTATTAAATCCAATTTTTAAATATTTTTTAGTTATTTCATCATTAAAACAATCTTCAAAACTTAATATTAAATCTTTGAATAATTCAATATCATTATTTAAAATAATAGTTTCAATATATTTATAAATAAATCCACGATAATAACAATTTCCATCTCCTTTAACACTTCTGAAATAATTATAATTTTTTAAATTTTTATATTTTTCTATCATTAACTTTAATTTTTTTTTATCAAATCCAAAAGATGATTCAATTAAATGAATTATTCCTATACAAGGACCAATAGAATTTTGTTTTGAATACAATGTTGTATTAAATTGATCTTTTAAAATTTTTTCTGTTAAACTATTTATTTTATTAATATTAAATTTCTTTAAATATTTATCAAATTCTTTTTCTGATATATTTTTTATTTTTCTTGGTTTTATATAATTATCATTTATTGATTTTTTTATAAAATTATTATTATTTAAATTTTTTATTATTGAAGCCATTTCTTCTGGTGAAATAATAAGAGAAGGATTATAATTTTGAGTCACATTTGGTTCATTAATAATTGACTTTTTTATTAAATTATCAATAATAGTTTCATTCATTGCATTATTATTATTTTTTTCATTTTCTTCATTAAAAACAATAGAACAATTAATTGGAATATCCTTTAATTGTTCTATAATATCAAAATCATTATCTTGTTTAATCATATTATACAAATTATTTATTTATAAAAAATTACTTTTTAATATAAAATTAGAAAAGAAAAATAATAAATAAAATAATAATATAAAAAACAAAAATTTAAAAAAAATATTAAAAAAATGAGTTCTAAAGAACCCCCATATTTAAAATGTCAAATTACTCAAGAAGATATAACAAAACTTCAAAAAATATTTACAGTATTAGAAGCAGATCCTCAAGCAATAGACTTTTTAGAACCTGTTGATTATATAGCATTAAATATATTAGATTATCCAGAAATAATAAAACATCCTATGGATTTAGGAACAGTAAAAAAGAATTTATTAAATAAAGTTTATAATACTTTTCAAGATTTTTTATCTGATATTGATTTAATTTGGAAAAATTGTAAAACTTATAATATGCATGGAAGTGAAATTGTAAAAATGTGTAATCATTGTGAGAAAGTTTTTAAAAAACAAATGGAAAAATTATTTAAAAATTATAATTCTAATAGTAAAAAAGATAAAGAAAAAAATAATCATAATGAAAATGTTCTTTCTATGAATGAAAAAATTAATTTAACTGAAAAAATTAGAATTCTTTCTAGTGATGGTTTAACTCAAGTTGTTAATATTATTTCTAAAGAATGTCCTGATGTAATTGAAAATATTGGTAGTGAAAAAATACAAATTAAAATTGATTTACTAGATCATAAAACTTATAATTTATTAATAGAATCAATTGAAAATATGAATAAAGAAAAAAATTCTACACATGAAAAAGAAAAAAAATAAATAATACCTTAAAAAAATTATTTTATATTTAATATTTAAAATATTTAGTTTTAATAATTTGAAAAAAGTTAAAAAAATTAATTTATAGATAAACACATAAATTTATAAGAAAATAAAAATAATTAAATTAAAAAAAGATAATCTTATAATTATTATAAATAAATATATTTTGATTTATTATATCTGAATTCTTCAATTATGTAAAATAATATCAATGATTATTAATTTTTCTTCTCTCAACACTAATATAATTCCTTATATTAGATTTATTTGAAACAGTTGTTCTATTAGTTTTCACTATACTACTACTATTATTATTACTATTATCAATTCTTTCACTAATTGCATTTGAATTTCTACTTTTTCTAAATAATTCATCAAAACCATTTATTTTTATTCCTTTGATTAAATCTTCATCTCTTTTATTAAATGGAAAAATTGTATTAGATATTATTTTTCTTTTATTTTTTTTATTGTTTGAATAATGATTTTTACTTATGAAAGTTCTATCAGTTGGGAAATATTCAAAGAAAAATTCATTATCATCGATATAATTTCTTGAATTATTAATATTTGAAATTGTAATTAAATGATTAATTTTATTTGATGAAGAATTATTTCTTTGAGTTACACTAATAAAATTTTTATGATTATATGTATTAATCATTTTATTTTTTATTGATAATTTTTTATTATAATTCTTTAATTGATTCTTTTTAATTTTTGAATTTGAATCATTTTTTTTATTTATTGAATTTGAATATTGTAATTCATTTTTATAATCATAATTCCTAGAAATTTGAGTTTTTGTTCTAGTCATTTCAATAATTTCTGGTTCAATTGTATATTTATATTGATTACTTTCTCTTTCTGATAATGGAATTATTTTTTTAATTTTAATTGAATTCATATTAGATTCAGTTAGTTTTGAATATTTTTTATTATTTGTTTTTGTCTTTTTAATATTATTTGAAGATGATGATGATTTTAATAATTTTTTACTGGGGAATTTTAAATTATTTTTTAAAGATGGAGAAATACAATTTTTATATAATATATCATTATTTTTTATTTCAGTTTCTAAAGGCATAAAAGAATTATTATAAGTATTAAAAATATTTTTTGATAAAAGTGAATTTAATAAATGTTTATTTAAAATTTTTTTCCCCTTAATCTTTATTGGTGATGTATTAATTGTATTATTATATTTTTTCTCTATATCAATTGTTGATAAAATTTTATTATGAATATTAACTATTGAATTTAAACAATTATTTTTATTGAAATAAGAATCTTTTGAACTTACATTTAAAAGTTCTTCATTTAAATTTCTTTTACTATTTCTTCCTTTAATTCTATTATTATTTCTAATATAATTTTTAATAGGATTTTTTTTATTTTGTATTTTTATTTTTTTATGATTTAAATTTAATTTATTATTTTCTGCTTTATCAATCATTAATAAAATTTTATCCATAGTAAAATTATTTGAGCTATCACTTTCATTATTATTCAATCCAAAAATTTTTTTCATATTACTAGTATCAGTTTGATTTAAAATAGAATCAATTACTTTATCATCAAAAACAATATCATTATCATTATTTTTATTTTTTAATGAATTTATTTCTTTTTTTTTTATATTTTTTTTTTCTAATTCCTCATTAATATCTTGTTGATGATCAATTATTCTTTGTTTTCTTTGAATATTCTTATAAATATATTTGGATTCAGGTAAAATTACATAATTAGGAAAAATTATTGAACAATTTTCATAATATTCAGAAATTTTAGGAATTAAATTAATACTTTCTTTTAAAAAAAATAATCTTTGTAAAAATTCAGAATCATCACCCTTGATTAAATAATCTTTAAATTCTGCAACAGCGTGTGAATTTTCATTTGTTATTATATCATTTATTATTTTTACATTATAAAAATCTTTATTATTTGAATATGTTTTTTTAAATGTTGAATATATCATTTTTTCAATATAAAATAATGTATTTATCTTATTTTTTATTGGATAATTTTTAATTCTTTTTTTTTTTTTTTTAATCATATTTTCACTTTTATATTGTGAAATTATCTTATTTATATTTGCATGATTGTTTTTTTTATTTTGACTTATACTTTTTTTATATGGAGTAATTGGGTTTTTCGCATATTTAAATGTTTTCATTTAAAATAAATTATTTTTTTTAAATTAAATTTGACATGAAAAAATTATAAATTTGAATATTAATTATAAATTTCAAATATTTTTTTCACATATATTATTAATATTATTTTTTAATAAAAAATGTATTCTAACAGACAATATGATAAAAATCCAACATTTACTCAAAGACATAATAATATAAATTTAATTGATTTACAATCAACAATAAGTTTAAATTGGAAAACATTTTCTGATTTTATTCATAATCAAATAAAAAATTCTTCTGATAATGAATCAAAAAAAAAAATAAATGAATTATTAAATCAATGTAAATCACTAATTGATGGTCATATAAATATTCATAATGAAATTTCAGATTTAAGAGATAATTTATCAAAAGATAAATTACAGGAAAAAAATTATAATAAAAACTTATTAAAAGAATATGATGGATTAAAAAAAATATATGCAAATTTACAAAATGATTTATCCAAAAAAAAAGCAACTTTAAATAATTATGAAAAAATATTAGAGAAAATGAGAGCAAAAGCACTTTATAAAAATGCAAAAAATGAATTATTAATTTTAGAACCTTCAAAAAAAAATGTATCAATGCATAATGAATATTTAGAAATTATTGAAGGAATTTCATCTAAAGAAATATCAAATGAAAATAATGCAAAAACTTTGGAAAAGTTAAGAGAAGAATTATATGATTTACAAAAAAAAGTTTCAAGAAAACAATATAATCATTATAATAATAAATCTAATGATTAAATAAGAATTATTTTTATTTTCATATAAAATCTTTTATATAAAAAAATTAATTAATATATTCATATATAATATTTTTTTTTTTGTTATTTTTTTGAATTTTTCCATTTTTCATTATTAAAGTCTAATGAATTAATATGAATTCCTTTTGATTTTTCTTTTGATTTTGAGTTTGATTTCTTTCTTAATTGTTTTATTTTATCATCTAATTCTTTTTTCTTTTCATTCCTTTCTTGTAATGATATTTTTGTATTGAAATTTGATTTACTTTTATTCATATTTTTTATTATTTTTATTTGGGATATAGTTTCTTTATTTAAATTATTTTTATTATTACTATTTTTTGTTGGATTATAATATTCTTTATTAGAATTATTTAGGATATTATGACTATCTTTATAATTATTAAAAGGATTTAAATTTATATTTATTCCATTATGTTTTTTTTCTTCATTTACATTATCTAAAATATTTTTATTCCTTTTTTTTATTTGAGAATGACTTCTATTTTTTTTTTTATTATAATTATTATCAATTTGTTCTTCAATATTTTTAAAATTTTTTTTATTTAGATTTCCATCATTATTACTATGAAAAGAATTAATATTAAGAAGATAACTATCATCAATACTTTTTTTTTCTTTTGTTTTTTTTAATTCTTTTATACATTCATTTTCCTCTTTTGTTAATAATTCATATTTATTTTTTAATCTTTCAATTTCTGATTTTACTTCATTTAAAGCATTTTTATATTCATCATCAATAGCAGATTTATTTTTTAATTTATTCTCATCTTTATTTTGATTAAGTTCATTTTTAATTTTATTTACTAATTGTTTATTTTTATCATTCCATTTTTTATCAAACTCTTTTATTTTTGCTCTATTTTTTTTAATTTCAGTCATACAATTTTTATAAAATTCTTTATTTTTATTTATTATATTTATTTGAGAATTTTTAATTCTATCAAATTCATATTTTCTATCTTTCTCAATTTTTTTTTTTCTCTCATTTAAATCTTTTGTTTGTTCTTCTTTTATATTTTCCAATAATAATTTCATATCTTTTTTTTCATTTCTAATTTTATTTATTTGATTCATTTTTTTCTTTTTCAAAATCATTTGTTTATTTATTTCTTCATTTTGTTTTTTTAAATTTTTTATCCTTGATTCAACTAAGGAACATTTTTTTAAATATTCAATTTGTTCTTTATAATATTCTGAATTTAATTTATAATAATTTTCTATATTTTTATCATCAATATCCCTTAAATTAGTCAATTTAGAATTTTTAATTCTGGAAATATTATTATTAAGTGGATTTTTTATTATATTTTTATTTTTTTTTTTATTTTTTTCTGTATTATTGGTTGAATTATCTGTTTGTGATTCATTTTTTGAAAAGTCTATTTCTTTATTAATCAATTCTTGATTCATAATTTTTGACTTTTCCTTTTGTTTATCTTTATTTTCTTTGTTTATATCTATATTTTTTTCTATATCTTGTTTTATTTGATTTGCAAAATTTAAATTTTCATCAATATTTTGTTTTATATCTGTTTTTTGATTTTCTTCTTTATTGTTTAAATTATTATTATCATTTTTATTTATATTATTATCTTTAATTTTGTCATTAGTGTTATAATTCAAATTTTTCCTATCAAAAAGAGATTGAACAAATAAAGATACATATTCATTTTCATTTTCTTTCAACATTTTATTTTTTTAAAAAATTTATAATATTTTATATTTTAAATATTTATTATCCACCAAAATTTTATTAAACAAAAAAGGTAACCAGTTATAATTTTTTATAACTTTTTTATTATAATAATGAAAAACAAATATTGGAAAAAAAGTGTAGTAATAAAATAGGTAATTTAATAAAAAAATGAATATTTAGATTTTACATCAAATTATTATATAATCCAAGATAATTTAAATGTTTTTGGTTTAACAGAACAATTTGAAATTTATGGGTAACAATTAAATTCACTTACTGTTTCAAATAAATTTTGCCCAAAAAAAACATGAATGAACTATTTTTATATATTATTTCCTAGGCGTCAAAATGAATATAATAAAACAATTTTTTAAAATAAAAATTTTAAAATTGAACATGAAATAATAAAAGATTCAAAATATTTTTTTAATTATACTTTAGCTCTTCTTACTATAATAGCATATAATATTTCTTTTTCTAAGAATAATTTGACAATAATTAATTTATATTCCAGGAATTGATTACAATTCTAAAAAAGGAAATGATTGGACAATAAAATTACTAAAAAATAATTTTAAAAAAAATAATTACAATTGGGACTATATATGAACAAATAAAAGATGTAACAATAAAAACAATAATATCATATCAAGAAAATATGGTTAATCAAATTAATGAATATAATTTAAATGATAGAATAAATTCTCAATTATTTGGTTTTGATGTATTAATTGATGAAAATTTAAAAGTTTGGGTTTTAGAAACAAATTCAATATTATGATGATTTTTTAAATGATAATTCTGTTGAGGAAAATGTTGATAATGCTATTTGTGAATTAGAAATAGAGGAGTTTATGAATTGGCTTTTCCTTAAAAAAATAATATTCATAAATATAAAAAATTTTTTTTAAATAAAGTTGAGGAAAATTAATTATTTTGAAAAAAATTATTGACTCTTAAATTTTGAAGGTTTTTTTAAAGAATATTATTTTTTTTAATTGAATAGTAGTAAGTATAGATTTTATGACATGGAATTATTATAATTTCTATTCATTTTTAGATTATATATTTTTTAATAAAATAATAGAATTTATCTTTCTTTTAATTGGATGAGATATCTTTTTCATAGAGAAAGTTAATACTAAAAAATATTTTATAATAAATATAATTGTATTGAAAACTAAAATTATCATAACTAAATTATCTAATTTTTCTTTTTTTTAAGTATTTTTTATTAATAAAAAATATAGATTTTGTAATGTTAATCATTATTTCATAATTTAATAATTTTATTTAATTCAATTATAACAATATATTTATATTTATAATATTTAATAAGTCTTGAAATCAAAAATATTATAAAATTTTCAAAATAAAAAAAAAAATGTTAGAATTTTTATTAACAATGTTTCAATTTGCATTTTTATCTGAAATTTTAATATATTTAGGTCTCACATTTATACCTGTATTACTGAAATATCCAAAAAAAGAACTTTTCAATACCTTTTACGAAAATGCAGAAATTTGGAAAAATTATCCAATTTACAAATTTTCATATTCTGAGACGATTCCAAAAGATTATGAAGAATATTCTTTTTTTGATTGGCCAGGTAGTAAAAGTGGATGTAATTGTTTAGAAATAAAAGAATTTAATCAATTATATTCTGAAAGTTGTAATTCAAATAAAAAAAATGAAGGATGTAAAAATGTAAATGAACAAAAACCAAGAAAAATTTCAAAATTTAATTCTAAAATATTTTCAGTCATATATTATAAAGAAAATTATTTCTCACTTTTATCAAGAACAATAGAAAATGGAAAAAATTGTAAAAATGGATATAAAAAATGTTCTTATTTAGATACAAAAAAAAATGTATTTTGTATAAAAGAAGATGAAATTTGTTCTCCAAATTTAGAACTAATAAATCAAAATGAAAAAAATTTTAATAACACAGATTCTTATTTATTAAATAGATTAGTATTTTCTCAAAAACAATTTCCTTGTTTAAGTCAGATTAAAAGTTTAATTTATGATAATTTGATATTATATAATCATTATGATGAAAAATATAGTATCAGTGAGTGTCGACACTCAAATTTTCAAAGTATAAATTACATAGGAAAAAAAATAAATTTATATAAAGAAAATGGAATTAATTATTCAGGAATAGATTTTTCAAATTATGATTCTAATATATATTTATTAAATGTAATTTATACTGGTCTATCAAGTGATTACTTTTTTTATTCATCTGATTTTTTCATTATTAATCATCATAATTTCCATTTTTATTTTACTAATCTTTTAAAATTAATTACAAGTATATTATTTTTTAAATTTAATATTTGGAGCTTTTTTTGTAGTTTTGATATTCATAGTAAAAAGAAAGAACAACTTAATGCTATAGTTATTGGTATTATTTTGTTTATTTCTTATTTTTATATTTTTATTATTAATGATTCATTTTATCGAGTTTTTATTTATTTTAAAAGTCTAGATTATACATTAAATATAAGTAAAACCATTAATTTATGCTATTTTTTTGATATAATTAATGGTTTAATTGGAATTTTATTTTGTGTTCTTTTTTATTTATTTCCTACAGGAACAGATGAACCAAAGTCAGAAATTATAATAAATTCTGAAAATGAAATTTCTTATCAAGATTCAGATTTAAATTTAATTGGAACTCCAAATTCAAATTTAATTACAAATCCAGAAAATTCTAATTCAAATTTATATCCAAAAATAGGAGATTCTAATTCAAATTTATATCCAAAAATAGGAGATTCTAATTCAAATTTATATCCAAAACCACAAGATGAAACTCCAATTTCAAATTCAAATTCGAATATTGATCCAAATTTAGATGCACCACCTGCTCCATATTAATATATAATAATTATAAAAATAAGATTTTTAAAATATAAATATTTTTTTGAATTTAATATAGTTAAATATCAAAATGTAATAATTTTCATAAATTTTCTATATTCTCTTAGCTAAATAAATGTAAAGATATAAAATTTGAAAAATACCATTCAAAATTGAGAAATTATGAAATAAACTTATGTCAAAATTTTTAAAGAAAAATAGTTATATATTATCATTTTACTTATTTTTTAGTTCAATTTATTCTTATCAATTTGCAATTCCCAAAAATAGAATATCAATTCTTAAAATTAAACTTTGTAATGTCAATCAATTGAAGAAAAAAATAATATTAAGAAAAAAATTGATAAAATTAATTATTTATATATATAAGAAATATTTACTAAAAAAAGGAAATAAAATTAAATTAGCTAAATAGTCAATTAATAAAAAATTAATATATATTTTACAATTGATGATAAATTAATAAAAAGATTAATTAATATAAAAAATTAATTTTATTTTTAATTTATATTAGTATTGTCT
>JAJJLH010002290.1:0-29039 GCA_023806865.1 Isotricha sp. YL-2021a | reverse complement strand
GTTGTAAAGTTGAAGTTTTCATTTAATATTGCTATATATACATTTATGTTTTTATTTCTGAAATTTAATTCTTTTTTTTGTGAAGCATAAAATTTCATTAAATTAGTTAAACCTACTTTTACTTTATCAAAGTAATCTAATATTTGTGACATTGGTTGAATGTCTTTATTAGGATCTAATGATGCATTTCTAAAATTATCTTCATTATATAAACCATCATCTCCTTTTGTATATTTAGTTTTGAAAATATTTCCTTTTATTAAATTAGAAATGTAAATACCATATTCAATTAATGAATTATATATATCAAAATATATTTCATAATCTCTTCCAGATGTCATTTGATTAACAAATTTATTTGTATATAAAACTATATATTCAATTGCTTGTAACATATAATCAGTTGATTCAAGAGGCATAAATGCAGCTCCACTTTTAATTAATAAATGAACTGTATTTAATAAATTAAAATCATATTGTGTTGTTTGTGCATTAAGTACTTTTTGATATAATTGTTTATAAGTAGAAATTAAATTGTTTAAAGATGAACTGTCAATTTGACAAACAGAACCTAAATAATTTGAGTTACAATCACAATATAAATATTTATATATAACATATGAATTTCCTCTTTTATTACAATAAGGATCTCTTATACGATCAACTGGATCTTGTAATGTTAAATAATCTAAAGTTTTAACTCTATCTTTAATATTAATATCATAATTAGTAACATTTGTTCTATTTAATATAAAATCTTTTGGAAAATCTACTGTTATTGTTGAAAGAAATTCAGCTCTATTTGATAATTGTTTTGTTGATAAATCTTCATCAATATCAATAGTAGAAATTACTTCAGAAATTGGTAATGATACACTACTTTCAGTTGGTGGTTTATTAACTTGTAATATTTTAGTTGTATCACTTGAGATTAAATATTCATCTCTACAATAACATTTTATAGTATATTGATTATAATTTGAATTACTAGGTATTTGTTCTGTAAATATATGTAATGCTTCTGAATCATAATCCCAATCTCTTATTACTTTTTCTGTTGTAGTACCTTCTAATTGATATGTAAATTTATATTGAAGATTTTCTTTTGATGAATAATCATCTGTACATTCATTACAAGTAAATAAAAAGTTTGTTGAAGTAAAACCATTTTCAGGTAGAATATTTAATGTATTTACAATTGGATAATCATTCATAATTAATATATATTTTAAATAATAATCAGCCTGTTCACCTGTATTTGTATTTGGTTTAATAACTTTTAAATAAAAAATATATTTTAATCCATGTTTAAAATAACTTTTATCAACATTAAAATTAAATAAATTCCCAGTATTATCAACATATTTAAAAATTAAAGAAGTATTTTCAGGAATATCAGTAATATCATGATAATTCCTATTATTATCCCTTTCATTTAAAGTTCTCGAATCAGTTAAATCATAAATCCATTCAACAGTAATTGGACTTGAAGTTTCATTAAAAACTAAAACAGATAAAGTATCAAAATTATCTAAATCAATAATAATACTTTTATCATAATTATCATAATCATAAATATCAGGAAGATGAATTGGTACTGTAATATTAGCATGCGCTTTAAATGTTCCACATAAATTTGGAGTATCAATTTGAGGAGTTAAATTATATTGTTCACAATCATCTACACATATATTTCTAGTTTCTATAAAATATAAAATTCCTGTACAACTTAAACAATTATTTTCAAATTTTCCAAAACATGTATAACATGTATTATCACATGGTCTACATTGTTTTAAATAATCATCATTATATTCTGGACTACAATCTGAAACGCATTTATTATTTGAATTTAAATATGGTAAAGAATTTTTGCAAATTAAACATTTTTCTAATATTGAATGGGCAACAAGACAATTATTAGAACTGAATAATTCACATTCTTTAGTTTGTTCATTATATAAATAACCTTCATTACAAAATATAATTTCTTCATAATTTTTTATATAATTATATCCAATTCTATCATTTTTTGGTATAATTTCATAAATATTTCCAGTTACTTTATCACTTATTGTTGCTTTATCTAAAGCTTTTTCATTATTTGAATTATAGTCAAATGTAAATGAAAAATAATGAAGGAGAAATTCATAATGTAAAGGATTTAAATAATAATATTCTTCATTCCAAAAATCATAATTATATGAAGCATATAATTTAAGCTCTTTAATAAAACTAAATCCATAATTAAAATTAGCTGTATTATCCTTTATTACAAAAATAGATGATGTTTGTTCATCGGGATAAGTTATTGGAATAAAATTATTTTCATTTCCATTTAATTTATATTTTTTTCTATATTTATCTGCTCCACAACGAATATATTGCCATTTATTAAAAACAAAATTATCATTAGATATATGATCAGATGAAGAAACAGTTTGAGTAATATCAATATCATGAAAACATTTTATTTTAATTTTAGTTGTTATTGATTGTTTTCCTTCAATTGATACTTTTAAATTTCTATCCCAAATAATATCAAGAGAATCAAATTGTGATGCTTTATATTCATAAATATTAAACCAAAATGCAATCATCATTTCTTCATTTGGAGAAATTTTCATATTATCAATAGAAATTTCATTGTAAAAACCAAAATTAATATTATTAACTTCTTCACATTCATATTCATTAAAATTATCATTTGTTTTAACCCAAAATAATCCATCTTTATAATTACATGAACATTGATTAATTTCACTACCATAACAATTTTCAGTACAAATTCCATTACAATTTGTACAAGGTTCAGAAATATCTAATTTATTTATATCAAAATATTTTTTATCACTTGTACATTTTGTATTTAAATCTTCATAAGGTAAATAATCATTAGCACAAATTGGTTTTAAAACATCCATTAAATTTGAACTATCTAAAACATCATTATTAACACAATTTTCTTTTGTATTTGCATTTAAATCAATTTCATATATTAAATCAATAACTCTTAATTGATCAGTTGCAGTAACATGACCATAAGTTCCAAACCAGAAATTATTATAAAATCTAACATTAGAAAAATAAGCAACTACACTAGTATCAAATGTAAATGTATTAAATTTAACTGGATGAGATAAAGGATCAAAATTATCCATTGGAGATAATATTTCTGTATTAATCATAAAATTAAACATATGGGGAAAATAAACTTTTTGTACTGTGTTTGATACATGTGATGATAATCCTATGTGAACCCATATTCCTATTATATTTTCTATTTCTATATTATATGCTTTTTTTTGGGGAACTTCATCATTTTGTATTATAAATGATAGTAAATTTTCTTTATTAAATGCTAAATATGTTAACTCATCATAAAAATAAATAATTGGATTATAATTAGATGATGAATATATATTAGAATGTATTCCTATATATTTCATCCAAAATGTAATTGTAATTGGATTAGTTGTTGATATTTCTTCAGTTTTAAGTTTAATTCTATTTAATGCTGTATTTTCAGATGGAATTTTAAAATAAAATCCACTATTTCTTTTACAAGTTCTTTCATATAATACATAACCAGTTCTGCATTCATAACAAGCATTTGAAGCAATACTATAACATCTTTTACAATTTTCATAACATTCAGTAAGTACATAATTAGTTTTATCTTCATTAATTCCTGAAATAAAAAAATTAGGATTTAAACCAGAATAATCCATTTCTTCTCCAGAATAATTTTGTCTAAAATCATTATCATAATTATTATTATAATACCAAAAATTATGAGTAAATTTAAAATTATCAATTTTACCTTTTATTGTATTTTTCTCAATGTAATCTACAGTAAATGGAAAATAATATCTTATTGATTTAATAATTTCACTATAACCAGTTCCATATGATTGAATTAATTGTAATGATGTAATTTCACCATTCCAAACTCTAATATTTTTATACCAAGCAATTCCCCAATGAAGATTAACAGTTTTATCTCCAATTTTACAATTATTACTATAAATTCCATTACAAAATGCAATTCCTTGAAAATGCATTTTTCCTTGTCTAGCATCTATTAAAATTTCAACTTGTGGTGAAAAATCATAATTTATATATACCTTTATTGAAAATCTATTATTTTCAGCTATGAATTTATTTTCTATTATAATTCTATTCCATTCATAATTATGTATTGTTGTTAATGGATAAAAATAAGCTCCACCTGAAATTTCTTGATTTGTATATTTAAATGAATTATCTTGATAACTTCTTATAATTGAATGTGGATAAGCATAAAAAAAATATTCATTTTGTGTTAAATTCATAGGGTCATTTAAATAATCTAATTTAAACCATAATTCAAGATAATATGATGTTAATCTTTCTTCTGAAGGAGATATTATTTTTTTACCTAAAAAATTATCAGTTGTGATATAATCTGTATTACCTGTAGTGAGAATATCATTAGGATTGAATATTAAATTTGGAAATGAATAAATGTTTGAAAAATACATTGCACTACCTTCAACTAATGTTTTATCTATACATTCATAATAAACTCTTTGATAACCTTCTTTACATTGAAAATAATCATATAAATTATTTCTAATTCTCTTACTACATGAATTAATTGAATTTACAGAATTTGGTATTAATAAACATAAACCTCTATTATTTTTTTTATCAAAATCAGGAAGAACACAAGAACTTAAACAATTAATTTTTACTTGTAAATCTAAATCTAAAACTTGAGAATTAGTGTCTGAATAAAAATAATATAAATTTCTATATTGAAAAGTGTTAGCTGTGCCTGTACATTTATTTTCTTCATGATTTCTTATTTGTCCTGGATTACATAACTTTAATTTATAAATTGATGGATATGTTGTATAAACTAATGATTTAGTATTATAAAATACACCACGAATATAATCTAAGATAGAGTTAGAAGATGCTTCATTATCATAAGTATAATATTTAAAACCGCAATCACCTGTTGAAGTATTTTTACAGGAAGTATTATATATTGAATTATAAGAACTACTTGTTTCTTCAAAATCAATAACTAAAGCAGTCATCCATTTTTCATATAATTTATATGTATTAGGTTCTATCCAATTTATACTTTTAATATCTTCAATTCTAAAATCAATATATTCTCTAAATAATTTAAATTGTCTTAAATATTGTCTACAACCATTAGTATTAAAATGTTGAAATTTAACTTGGGTTTTTTTAGTAATTTCAAAGAATTTAAAAGGTCTAACATTTCTAGTATCACCATAAAGAATTTCTGATTGAAGTGTTTTTTCCTCATTTGCATATTCAACATTTTCTTCATAATCATAATAAGAGCTAATTCTAAAAAGTTTTCTAGTATTATCAACAGCACATCTTATATATTGCCATGAATCATCAATATTATAAAATTGATATGTATCTTTATTTAAAGCACTATTATATAATTGATAAACTTCATTACCTTTTTTACCATCAACTTTATCTCTATATGCTTGAGGGAAACATATAGCATTTAAAATTGTTCCTTGAGTATTTGAAGTTATTAATGTTATACTTAAATGATTATCCCATATGAAATTTATCCCATTTGACATTTGAGATGTTGTCTCAATAAAAAACCAAAATTCCATTGTGTATCTTCCTGTTCTTGATGAATATGATGTTGCTTGAAAATCATTAGCTCTATTTAAATTATAGAATATTTCACATTTATCAAGATAAGTAAATTTATCTTCATCACATATTGTATATCCACCATATGGGTCTATTAAATTATATCCTTTAAAATCTGCTACTGAATTTATTTCAATTCTATTAGTTGGATTTATGCTATCTAAAAAAATAGGATATTTATTAGTTTGATATGTTGCATCGTTGTTGCCTTTAAAACAATGTATACAATTCACAAAATTAATATTACCTGATGAATAAACAAAATTTTTTTTACCAAAAGTACAATCATAACAATCCCATAATCTTAATTCTCTAATAAATGTTACACCATAACCATTAGGTGATTTTTCATTAAGAGTAAAAGTTACATTATTTATAGTGGGCATTTCTTTAAAGTTAGTTTCAAAAGAAATAATTTTTTTATTTCTATTATTATTATATGCTGCAAATAATAATTTTTCTTCTAATGATACACCACAAGTAATATAAATCCAATAATTATGAATATCTGTAGTTTGAATTTCAACATCATCAGTTGTACTTAATGCTGAATTATCTGATACAGAAATTGCTTTACATTTTAAATAATATTTAATTTGATTTCCTTCTTGATGAACTGGATAAATACTTAATTTAATATGATAATCCCATACTAAATCAATTCCTCCAAAATTATCTATTCCAAAAATATTCCTATTTCCTTTTTTATCTTCATCGTCTTTATCATTTATATTATAAAGATTAATAAAACTTTGATGATAAGTCCAAAAGTCAATTGCCCATGTTTTTCCAGGACTTCTAATATTTTCCATTTTCACATTTTTAAATCTTGCATAATCAATGTAATCTTGTCTATTACAATCTATTATATATTTCCCAATAGTTTCACATTTACCGTAAGTTTTATCGTCATTTATTTTTTTGTATCTCAATTCATAATTTCTATAATAACTTGCTTTATTATCACATGAAGGAGATTCATTATTAGCTAAACATCTTTTTGGATAAAGAGGAGAAATTGAACAAGTCCCATCACATACACCATCACTCCATCCTTGATCATTTTTTACATAATGATTTTCATTTTTAGGACATTCAACTAAAAAAGGATTATAATCATTAACACATTCAAAACTTTCATCTATATCCAATTTAGTTATAAAAGTATCTTCAGTTACACATCTTTCTTTTTTTTTTGATTTTAATAAAATATTAATAATAGGACTAGTTGATATTGTATCAAATGCTCCCATTCTTATTATACCCCATGCATTAGTAAAAAATTGATCATATATTCTTATATCTGATAATAAACCTATCCATTGTCTTGTTATTGAAAATTGAGTTATTTCAATTCTAGGATAAAAATATGCATCTTCTGAGCAAAGTGATAATTGTAAATATTTAATTGAAGCTGTTACCATATTTAAAGTTAATGAAGTATTATATTCTCTAAATGCAGATAATGTAACTGGTATCCAATGTCCAAAAGAAACATTTTTATTATCTGTTCTAGTATCTATAGCTTGGAAAATTCTTTTTGAATTATAACTAAAGAAAAAAGCATCATTTTCATTATCAAAATCATATCCAAAATATAATTGACTTTCATCGTCCAATCTTATAATTTCAATAACATTATCATCTAATTCTATATCACTTTCTGGATCATTATAAGCATATGCCCTACCATATAATTTAATAAAGAAAAACAAAGTAATATAAGGACTATTTATTAAATTAGAAAAATTAATATCTAATGTCATTCTCTTTGGCATATTTTTCCCAATTGGATTTTTATAAACATAATAAGCTCTCATTTGTTGTTCTCTTTTTTCTTCTTCAGTTGTTCCAGATGGAAAATCTTCTATAGCATCACCAACATTATTATAATCATTTGATTCTTGTCTCATACATTTATCACTGAAAAGTGAATAACCTTCAACACAACTTAAACAAGTATTATTTGAAGTAGCAATTTTACATCTTGTTGAACTAGAAGTTACTGATACATCAACCAAATATTTAGAAATAGTATTCACTTCTTTTATAATAAAAGATGAGGATGTAGAAGATGAAGAAAATGCATGTTCAATTGCAAAATTTGCAGCATAAATTAAATAATTTGTATTATCTGGATTAAATTTATTATCAATATCTTCTACTATTACTCCTTCACCATCACCTATATCATCAATTAATTTATTATGTCTAAGAGTTTCTAATTTATAAATAAAACGATGTTTTAATAAAGTATTAACACCTAAACCATATTGATTAAACATGAAAGCTGCATAACGATTTGAGTATTTAATATCTAATATTCTTATATCTCTATAATATGCGTTTATCCATTTATTACTATTTGTATTTTCAAAGTTTATAAATTTTAGAATATGATTAGTTGATATTGATACTGGATCTTTTTTATATATTTCATTTTGAAATGATAAATGGAATTGATTTCCACCTTTATATTTTTTTTCAAAAGTTAAAAACATATGATTCCAATTATTATTATTTAATTTATAAGAAGGAATAAAGGAATTAGAAGATATAGATACTTTATTATTAAAAACATTGATTTCGTTAGTTTGGAAAACTAAATCATTATTATCAGGTAAAGAAAATCTCTTATCAACATATATCCATGCTGATATTGCATAATTTTCATATCCTCCATTTTTATTCACATATAAAACAATTTTTTTTGAATTCAAAGTACTACTAAAAAATAATCCTCCACTTACAGTATTAATATTAGAATTTTTATTATAACAATTATAATATAATTCAAAATCATTCGTACTATCACATTCAAATTCTTCATCAATTTTATCAAGTGATACTTCATAATTTGGACATTTTATTGAATTTAATGCACATTTTTCAGAACAATATAAACCTTTAATTCCTAAATTATTATTATCTCTTGGTGGACGTGTATAACCAATTGGACAATATTTATTACAAGATAAACTATTAATATCTAATAAATAATTAGATGAAGTATCACATGCAAAAGCTTTATTATTATCAAAACAATATTTCCTATTATTATCACAAATTATTGAATCTAAATCATTTATATTATAATCACATGTTTTAGCTTGTTTATTTGGATTTAGAAAATTTAATCTTTGGAAAAGTCTTGGAGGTTTTAGACTTTTATCATTGCTTGATAGTGTATGTTCTAATGATTGATATGATATAGATCCTGTACTACTAGTTTTTCCATAACTATATGATTTAAATTTATAACTATTATTTTCTGTAATGAATGGAATACTATATAATAATTGAGGAAAAGATTTATATATCTCATTTCCATGTAAATTCCAATATTTTGTTTGTATATTTTGAGGAATATATTCTTTATAAATGTTAACATTTCTTAAATAAATCCAAGTAGTACTTTTATTTACAACTTTTTCAAAGTTACTAAATTTTAATTCAACAGTTTCATCATAATGATAAAATTTTTTCATATGAAAAGGAAAATTACTTTGTTCTTGACCAGAAGTAATATATAATTGAGGAATATTAATATTAGATTCAATTAAATCATTCAAATACATTTTACTACTTTTTAAATCAAAACCACATCTAACATAAATCCATTTACTAGCAATATTTTTTTTATAATCTTCAACATAAACATCACCTAAAACTTCATTTATAAATTGAGAAGCTGAATATTCACTATAAGTACTATTATTTGAATCACTAAAATGATATAACCATTCAATAGGAATGCAAAAAATATCAAGATCATCATCTTGATTTCCTTTATCCATTGTAATTGCCATAAAATCAGTATAAATAATATCTAAATGTTTTTTTAAATTAAGAGGATAATTTATCCATATCCAATAATCCATTGTAACTTTCCAATGAATTGCTGGTAGAACTTTAAATGAACCTCCATTAATATTTAAAGTAAATTTAGTTAAATCTATATATTCTAAAGTACAAGATTTTTGATTAATAGTATCCCATTCATCAAAAGGAGAAATTGAATAACATTGTTTACAGTTATATGGAGATGTACTTTCACATTTTTTACATGAATATTCATTGCATAATTTACATTTATTAGATACACAAATACTACCTTCTTCACATTCATTATCATTATTACATTCATTTTTACCTAAATATGTTGAAGAAGAATTCCTTCTATACATCATTTGATAAGTTACAACACCTATTTTTACACTTCCATAAGTTTTAATTTCAATTTTCATTTTATGAATATTTTCTTTAAAATAACAAATAATATCACCTGATGATTCAGTTAATGTTTTTATAGTAAAATTATTTGATTCTAATTTTTTTTCTAATTTAAAAGATAATTTATATAATTCTACATGATGTCGACTTAATGTATAATTCCCACCTAATGTGAAATATTCTGTCTCATCATTTTTTTTTCCAACAACTCTGAATTCAAATTGTGCTTCTCCATCATAAATATTAGCTATTCGAAAATATAAATCAAAATAATTTTCAGTTATATCTATATCTTTATCCATATAAAATATGAAATTGTTACTTTCACATAAATAATTATACATTAAATCAAAATTTGTTTTTGATTTATTAATATAAATGAAATTCCCTGATGAAGAAGGTAAATAACTTATTTTATAATCATCATCATTTTTTTTCAATAAGGTATATCCATCACAAAAATTATTTGGTTCATAGATAATTCCATTCCAACGATCATAATATGTATCTATCAATATATAACTAAATACAAATCCATAATATTCTTCTTCTTTGTTTATATAATCCTTTTCATCCCAATAAGTTTCTCCTTTTATAAAATGATCTGGAGGACATATTAAATCTTCATATGATAATCTTAAAATTATAACAATCAGTATAAAAGAAAATTTTAAACTTTTCATTTTATTTTCAATTATACTTTTTTGTTTAATTAAAATTTGTGTATATTTTAGGAATATTGAATTACAATACTTTTATTAAAAAATTAATTTAAAAAAAATGTTTTCAAATACAAAAATAAAATACACATTTTATACAGAGAAAAAATCAAAAAAAAAATTTGATTAATAATTATTATTTATCAAATTATTCATCTGATTACTCAAATCTAGTAACAATAAATAATATTTAAATTATGAATTTTCATATCAATTAGAAGAACTAAGAATACAAATGATAATAGAAATAAATAATATAAGAAATAATTCACAAAATTTAATTCAAAAAATTGACAAAAATTTGAAAGATAATTCAAATTATGAAAAAAATTTTTTTATTAATATTGATGATAATAATAAATTATAATTATCAAAAGGAAAAAGTGTTTTTGAAAATTGTCAATCTTATTTAGAGAAAAAAAAAACCTTTATCTTCAATTTTTTGAAAAAATGAATTAACATTTCCGTTTGAATAAGGAAAAAATATTATTGAAATGAAATTAAATAATTGTATTAGTGAATCTTATCAAAATCAAATTTTAACTAAAATAAAAAATGATTTATTAAAATATAAAATTGAAATTAATAATTTATTATGAATTCTAATATTGAACATTCTATATTATTACAAATTGTTGATGATACTAATTCAATATTTTAAAAAAGGAAAAATTTTTTTGGAAAAATATATAGGAATAAATATTAGAAAAATAAATAATGGATATATTATTATTACTAAAGGATAAAATAAAATTTAATTTAATTTTATATTATTGTCTAATATTATAATATATTATAATATATTTTTTATATATTATAAATAATTTCTATTAATCTAATTTTAAAAACAAATTTTTTTTTTAAATTAAATTAAAAAATATTAATAAATTATATGTCATCAAATGAACTTAAACTATTTATTAGAGAAGAAATTTGTTATAAAGATAAATTTTATTTATTAATGAATTTATTAGTACAAAATCAAGCAATGAGTAATTTTGAAAGTCTATTATTTTATTTAATTTATTCAATACAATTTATTTCTCTTTTTTTTTCAGAAGAAGTTGATGTATTAGATATAAATAATAATGTATCAGATGAAATATTAAATTATATTTATCGAGTTATAAGAATTAAAGATTTATTTTTCAATGAACTTGGATATTATGATTTTACAATTATATGTTTGACACTATATTTAATTTTTTTCACTTTATTTTTTATTTATATGTTAAAAAAAGCATCATTTAATACAACATTTAATAATAATTATTTATTTTTGAACTATATGATAAAAATAAATTATTATTTTTTAACCTCAGTTGCGATTGATTTTTTTTCTTTTCGAATTTGTATTGATAGAGAATATAATAGATATATAAAAGATTTAAAATGTAATCCATTTGATAATTTATTGTATTTTTTTTTTTCATTTATTAATGCAATTTACTTAATAATATTTACATTATTAATGAATATTTTTTATATAGAATCATTTTATTTATCAACATCACCAATGGCAGGAATGTCATGTAATATTTATAATATTCAATTTTTTATTATAGTGATTGATTCAATTATGTTAAGTTTAATTAATGAATTTCATCATGGAATTTTTTTTTTAACAAATATAGGAATGAGTTCATTTCTTTTTTATACATATATAACAAAAATGGTTTATTATCATAGTTTTATAAATAATTTTATGGGTTTTTTTTATTTTGTTTATTTATGGGAATCAATATTTTTTTTTATTTTTTATTATATTACCTTATCAGAAATTGGTTTAATTTTTATTTTATCATTAATTTTATTATATTCAATATTTTATAATATAAAAAAAAAATTTTCAGATAAATTAATAAAATCAACTCCATATCATAAAATAGCAAATAAATATTATTTATTATATTATTTAAAAATAATGATAAATTTAATAGGAACATGTGAACATGATCAAGAAGCAAAAAGTTTATTAATTGGAATAATACAATTACATATTTTAGAATGTCCAAATCCAGATTGTGTAACAAAAAATAAAAAAAAATTATATTTACCTTTAACTAATGAATGGAGTGATAGAAGTAAACCTTTTATTTTAGATTCTGTTTTTCTTAGAAATTTTATTGTTGTTATTATGAGTTATTTTGTCTCTATTAATTTTTTTAATCCTGAATTAATTATTAATTTATCTTATTATTATCTTAATATTATTGGTAATATTTGTATGAGTATTTATTATTATAAAAAAGTAAAATCAATGAATTTAACAATTAGTGAATATTTTCTTTTGAAAAGATTAAAAATTAATATTTCTAAATTTTTAATTGAAAAATTAAGAATAAGAAATGAACCTTGTTTTTTATTAGAAGATTTAAATACTTCTTTATATTATGAATATGAATATTATGGTAATAAATTTATAAAAGAAATTTTTGAAGATTTAGATTTATGTTATGAATTCTGGAGTTATTATTTAAAAACAAATCAAAGTGAATCAGAAATAAATTTTAATGACGTTTTCAAAACAGTAGAAAAAATACATGAAGGAAAAATAAAAGTAAAAAAATTATGGAATGAACTTTTTTCTATATATTCAGGAGTAAATGATTTATTTTTATTTTATTTAGATTACGTAGGAACAATAAATGATGATAATTTATTAAAAAGAGAATTAGAAAGTATACAAAGAAAAATAGAAAATTCAGCAGAAAATATAAAATTAAATTATTATAATATTTTATTTAAAAGTGATACTGGAATTGTTTTAGTAAATGGAGATAAGGGAAAAGAAGGAATAATATTAAAAGCAAATAATGAATTTGGTTTAATTTTTAAATATAATTCTTGTAAAATGAGAGGAATGAATATTACTGAATTAATGCCAAAATTATTTCAAAGTGAACATCATAAATTTATGAGACATTTTTATGAAGTTGGAGAAAAAAAATTTTTAGATGTTAAAGGAAGAAAAATTTTTGCTCTTGATAGGAAAAATGCTATGATGTTAATGGATAAAAATGTTAAAATATTTCCAGTTTTAAATCATAATATTTTATATATTGGATTATTAATACAAGAAAAAGTTGATGATATTATTTTATTAGATTCTAAATTTAATATTCAAGGAATGAGTCAGAAATTATTTAATAAATTTAAAATTGTTAATCAGAATATTTTTAATGAAAATAATATTCCTTTTTATGCTATTTGCAAACAATTTATTAACTTTTATAAAATATTTTTAAAAGGTAATAAAAAAAAAATATCACCATTAACAACAACAATAAATAATACATCTTCTCAAATAATAAGTGATAAAGAAAGTTTTGAAGATTATTTAATGAATGAAAAAGAAAAAGAAAAAGAAAAAGAAGAGCAAGAAAAAAATGAAAATATTGAAATAAATGAAAATATAGAATTAGAATACGAAATAAAAATACCAAAATTTATATTAGATTATTCATATTTTAGTTATCATAAAGAAAAAACAATAAATATAGATTTTAATGATTCAATTTCAGAAAGTGAAAATGATGATAATGAAGAAAAATCAAAATTACTTCAATATAAAACAACAGCAAAAAAAACAGTAAATTTTAATTTAATAAAAGATCCAATTCAAAAAGTAAAAAAAACAATAACAAAAAAATATTATGAAACACCAGGAAATTTACAAACAAATAATAATTCAAATACTCCAAATTTAATAATAGATAATAATAATAATAATAATAATAATAATAATAATAATAATAATAATAATAATAATAATAATAATACTATTATTACTCCCTCACAAGATGATAATAATCAAGGAGAAAATTCCACTTTTGAAAATAAATTAAAACATTATAAAAATTTATTCATATTTGAAAGATATAATGATTTAGAAAATTTAATGAATGATGATACAAATTTTCCTGAATGTAATATAATTAAATTCAATTTTACTTTTAAAAAATATCTTTATGGAGATAATTTATTTGCTTATATTATAAGATGTATTGATAATAAAAATAATATTGTAAGTTCTGATTCTGATGATGAAAAAAATATTCAAAATATTGAAGCTGGAAATAAATTATTAAAAGAAAAAATTGATGGTTTAAAAAAATTAAAAGAAATAAATAATGAAGAAAAAGAAATTTTTTTTTCTCATATTAAAAATTTTAATAAAATTTCAAAACAAAATGAAGAATTAAATAAATTATATCAAGAATATTTAAATGATATTAAATCATTTAGTAGAGTACATGGAACACAACAAAATATTATAGCAGATGATGAAAATGCTTCTCAAACTTCAGCTACAGGATATAATTCTGATTTATCAAAATTGAGTAAGATTCAAGAAATAAAAAATAATTTAAATAGTGGACTTTCAAATTATTTTTCTTTGAAATATATAAGATTAATACCTATTCTTTATTTTGGTTCAAATATTCTATTTGTATTAATTTATTTATGGTCAATTGTTTGTACTTTTAATAATTTAGAATCTGTTAATAATTATAATACATCAATTTTTATTTCACAATTAAGTTTAATTCAAATATTAAATAATATTATTGATATGAGAACACTATTTTTAATAAAAAGTAATAATTTAAATTATACAATATTAACTTTTTACTCATCAGATAAAGACTATTTGCAATATTGCAAAAATAAATCAATATTAATGTATGAAGAAGTAAATATAGAAATAAATTCAATTGTAAGAAATATGCATAAATATTTAGGAAAAAATATAGAAAAAGCTTGGTTTAAAGTACCAATAAACTATCCATTGGATAGTACGTTTCAAGATAGTGAATTTTTTATTATTTTATTAGGAGAAGCTTTAATAAATTCTTATTCAATTGTACAAAACCCATTTTTAAATTTAATTTATACTGAAAATATTACAAATGGAACTGAGTCACTTGATATTCATTATTTAAGTAATTATTATGAAATCATATATTGTAGTTATATGTCTATTGAAGAATCATATAATAATATTTTACCTATTATTTTTTCCATTATGGATTATTTAATTGAGAATTTTATTGATTATTCTAAAAATACTAAAAATAAAATTCAGTTCTTTATTATTTTATATTTTTTTTTATTTGTTATATTACTTGTTCTTTATTATTGTTTTATTATTTTTACTAATAATCATTTAGGTGAAGGAATTGAAAAAGTTGTTAAAATTCCACAAGATAAAATTGATGATATGATAAAACAAATAATGACTTTTAAATCATTTTATAAAAAAAAATTATCTCAACTTTATAATCTTGAAGATGAAGATAAAAAAGGAAAAATAAATGAAAATTTCAAATCAAATACTTTAGAAAATGATAATCAAAATACAAATCAAAAATTAAAAGAAACATCAAGTATAACAAATGATTTTTCTTTTGATGTAAAAAAACATAAAAAAATAAAAATTTTTAAAGAATTAACATACCATTATTTAATAATGATCATATTTTTAATTGGATTTTTAATTCCTTTATATCTTATACCACGAAATATAATTAATACAATTTGTTTATTAATATATGCAAATACATATTTATTTGAAAATTTTTTATATTCCTCAATTGCAGTATTCGATATGAAATGCAGAATTAATAAATGTAATATTACAAATGATTTAAATTTTTCTATTATTTTACATAATGAATATAAATCTAAACTATTTAATGCCTTATCCAAATTTCCTATTTATGAAGATTTTTATTATAATGGTTATATGAAAGATACTTGTTATAGTTTATATAATGAAAATACTGAAAATTATAAAAATTGTAAAAATAATCTTGAATTGACTTCTATTTTAAATAGTACTGATGCTACAAAAACTATTTTATTAAAAAATATTGAAAAATTATTATATCAATTAGAAACTTCTTTAATTGAAGATCCAGATTTTGATTCTTATAATTTATTAAATACTAATTTTTATTCTCTGATACTTCAAATATATAATTTGTATTATATACCTGTTGTTGACAAATTAAGAATAATTATTAAGAAATCTATTAATAATTATATAAAATCAAGAAAAAGAATATTAATTATTATTAATATATTTTTTTTAGTTTATGTTTTAATGAATCTTATTTATGTTAATTTTATATTTCTCCCAATTTTAAATAAAAGAATTTTTATTTCTAGAAGTTTTATATATATAATCCCTTCAAGCTATATTTCAACAACTCAAGTCCTTGAAAATTGGCTTGAAAAGATTGATAATAAGAAATAATTATTTTAAATTATATTAATATTATTATATTTTTTAATTGTTAATTTTAAATAAATCTTTTTATATTTTTTAATAAAAATAAATTTTTATCATAAAAATGATTGTTTCATGGTGTAAAAACGAAAATGATGATATTTTAAATCAATCAAAAAATTATTTTGATTCTCATATTAAAAATGAATTAAATAATTCTCATTCAATTGACTTTGAAGAAATTTCTCAAAATAATTCTTTTTTAAAAGATGACTCCGAATTTATTATTGAAATTTGTAAAGAAATTGATAATCATAATTCTTCTGAGACAAGATCAATTTCAAGTGATGAAAATGAAATAAAATTTGATATTGAAAAAAAAGAAAATATAATCAATCAAAATCGAAATTTTTTATATGAGCAAAAAATTGCTCAAGAAATTAATTTTTGTTTTTCTAAAAATCAATGTAATGAAAAAAAAATAATTCAACTTTTTTATTTATGTGAAAATAAAAAATTTTTACATGAATATCTTTTTAATAATATAATAACAAATATTGTTAATATATTAAATTATAATAAATCTTTTTTAGAAAATGTATTTAAATTTTTGACAAATGAAGAAAAAGATATATTAATAAATCAAATTTTAAAACATACTCAAGATATTATTATTAATCAAAATGGATATTTATCTTTATTATTTTTAGTTTCTCTTGGAAAACTAAATATAACAAATTCAATATTATATTTTATATTATCAAATTTTATTTTTTATTGTATAAACCCATTTTCTTCAATAATAATTTGTAAAATTCTTTCTATGGGAACATATTTCACTATTAATAACCTTATTCAAAGTATTATTGAGAATTATAATATTTTATCAAAATATAAAAATGGGATTAAAATTATTAAATATTCTGAAAAATATTTCAATTATATAAATTTTTAAGTATGATGTAAAATATTTCTTTTGAATAGTAATCATATATTTAATAAATGCTAAAATATTTTTAACATATTAAATTTTCAATATATATATATATATATATATAAATTTTATTTAGATAATATAGATTAAATAAAAAATAATAGTAAAATTTTATTAAACAATTTAAAATATTGGTTTTGTTATTTTAAAGTCTTTTTTTATAAAATTGAAAAAAAGAAAAATAATATTAATTGAAGTAATAAGGAAAAAAAATTAAACATTTTTCATTATTTCATACTTCATTTTTCCAATTTTATATCTTATGTATTTACAATTTTTATTTTAAATTTTATTTATATTTTTTAAAAAAATATAATTATTCTTTTATAAATTAATATCATTTAAATAATATTTAAATATTATTTATCTTCTTTTACATTTTCCAAAATTTTATTTTTTTCTTCATTCAAAACTTTAATTTCATCTTTATTTAAATACAACTCAGGATTTTCATTAATCCTTTGTTTTAAAATATTTTTCAAAACCTCATTTTCATTTTTCAAATTTTCAATATACTCATCTTTCATATCTAAAACTTTAAAAATATTTTGATAAGGATTTAAAGAGTCTCCATCTTTATTTTTCTTTTTTATATATCTCAAATAACATTCTTCCCATAATCTAATACGATTAAAAGGAAAAAAATTTAATTTCCAACTATTATTAATTTCCTCATCATATAATTTATTTTTAAATCTTTCAATTCCTCTATAAACATCAGTCCAAATTGAAACAGTTTTTTCTTTAATTTTCAATTCTTTTCTTTCTTTTTCACAATTACATAAAAAAGTTCCATATTTACAAGAAGTTAAATGATAAACAATAAAAACTAAAAAATCCATATTAAACTCAAAAATAAAAGGATTATAAAAAACTAATTGATGAACACAATCTAAAAATTGAATAAAAATAGGACTTTTTTGATCAGAGGAAGTTTCATTAAAACAAAATAAACCATTTCTATATTTAAATTGATGACCAAATGATATAAATTCTTTTTCTATTAATATAATAAAACCTTCAATTGTTCTATAAAAAGGTTCAATTAATAATTGAGAAAAAGCAGTTAATTGACTTGCTCTATCCCAACCATCAGAACAATGAATTAAATTTGATCTTCCTTCTTTTACACTTTTACTTATTACAATACTATTATTTATTATTTGATAAATAAAATAAGGCCATCCTGTTATTTCAAATTGAGAAAAGTAATTTATATTTAAACTTAAATCACCTTCTAAATTATTATTAAAAAAAAATTTATTTGAATTATTATCATTTGAATATAAACAAAGTATTTTTAATTTCATAAATGAAGTTCTTACTGAATGTATATTATCAATATCACAAAAAACAATTTGAGTATTTGGATAATTTTCAATATTTTCAAATCCAGCTCCTTTTAATTTATTAGCATAAGCTGAAAAATAAGGTCTAGCATCAAATATAATTAATTTATTTTTAACATTAATTTTACTTAATTGAGAAATTGACTCAAGTACTTTTTCATCATAATTATTTCTAGAATTAATAATTCCTGCTTTATTTTGACTACTTCTCCATATACTACCTGTTGATTTACTACAATAATATGATAATGTTGGATATCGATTTTTTGTTCTATATGATGCTGCTTTTATTATATCATCTTCTGTTATTTTTTCTGTTATTATATGATATGTTTTTTCAGGATAAGATGAACATAATTTAAAATCTTTGTTTATTTCTAATAGTTTTATTTCTGGGTTTGTATTTATTTTTTGACGTAAAAATTCATTTTCTAAATTGTATATTTCATAACCATTTATTTCATTTTTATTATTTTTATTTTTATTTATTTCTAGAATTGATTTGTATTTCATTGCAAATTGATAAAAGGAATTTGAGTCTTTTGGATTTGTTATATCTATTAATGTTTCATATATGCAATTTTTTTCTATTGGTAAAGAAATTTTTAAATCACGAAAATCTGAAGTTTGAATTTCGATTTTAAAATTTGATAAATTATTTTTATCAATTAATTTTTCTACTTTTGATATATTAAATATTGGTACTGTAAAATAATCTTCTTTATATAAATCAAATGAAATTTCTGGAATTTTTGGTATTAAAATTAATCTATATTCAGTTAGTACTAATTTACATTCATATAAAATTATATCATTTATTGGATTTGATGATCCATTAAAATTTCCAAAAGGAGATATTTTTATTTCTTGTAAACATATTTTACATTGTTTTTCATCTGCCCATTCTAAAATTAACTCATTTTCAAATTTAATTCCATTCATATTACTAAAAAATTTTTCATTTGGTGGTTTTCTTTCTGGATTATTTGGATTTTTAAACATATACATTTTTTTAAAATTTTATTTTTTAAATTATTTATTTTTAAATTTATCAAAGAAAATTTGTTTGATTAAAAAAGTCAAATTTTTCAAAATATTTATTTTGATAATGAGCATTAAATATATTTAAATTTATAATTAAGCCTTAAATGAGAATTAAAAAAATATTTACTATTTTGAATATCATAATAACTTAAAAAATATTTCATCTAGTTAAATTAAAAAGAAATATAAGATAATTAAAAAGATTTATATCAAAAGAAATATTGATCAAATAATAAAATTCAATTATTTCTAATTTTAAAGATGAAAATATTATTTTTAAGAGAAAACAAATAATTGGTTTAAAATACTATTTAATTATTAAAATAAAAAGATAAAAAATTTTAAAAAGAAAAATACCAAAAAACTTCAACAATTTTCAAATATTAATTATTATAAAATACACATTTAATACAATAATATTTTAATGAAATTTCATATTTTTTAAATACAATATATTTTTAACATAAAATTATTAACTAATTATTTATCTTAATAAAATAATTATCGAAATATGATTTAACTATGAATAAAATGGATTTTATCATTAAATAAAATTATTTGTATTTTTATTATCAATTTGAGTAGATAAAAATTTTGATGAACAATATAAATTTTTATTCAGAATATTTATTTTTTCCATAATATTATCAAAACCATTAATACTTTTTATAGAGAAACAATTATCAATCATATTTTCTTCTAATTTATTTAAATCAATTCCATTATTCCTATATTTAAAAAATATTTTAGCACTTTCAGTATTTAAACATAATAATTCCAATAAAATAATATCTTTAAACATTTGATAAATATTTTCATAATCAATTATTTTATTAAATTGTTGAGATTCAAATTTTGAAATTTCATCAAATTCTTCATTATTTTTTATCATTTCACATTCAAGTTCATTAGTATTAATAAAAGCATTTTGAGTAGCATCTAAATATTTTTTATTATCAACATAATTATTTTGTTTTAAATCTTTAGTTTTAAGAGAAAAATTCATAATATTATTATTAATAGTATTAACATTTTTAACTGAAGTTATATTTGAATTACTTTTTTGAAATATAGTAGAAATTGTTTTTGCTCTTTTAATTGATAAACTATTTTCAATTTTTTTTTTTAAAAAAATTGTATTAATAACTTTACCAATTGAATTAAAAATAAAGAAAAAAATATTAATAAAACCACCAAATGCACAAATATCATTATCTAAATCATAAGCAATAAAAGTATATAAAGTTCTCCATCCAGTATAATAAACTTCTATAAATGAATAACCGCTTGTACCAAAAATGCTTAAATTATCAATTAATTCAATAGAACTTAAAACAGTATAATTAATTGTTTTATCAATACCAAATAAATTCAAAAAATAATTATTTTTATATCTTACTTGTAATTTATCTAAATAAATTCTTATTGTTTGTCCATTTTTATGTGAATTACTTAAATAAATATATTTTGTTCTATTTTGAAGTGGATTATTATAATTTGATATAGAAGGATAAATTAAAGGAAAACCAAATTTTAAAGGAAATAAGGAAATAGTATTATTTTTATTAACTTTAATTGATGTACTTATATATTCAATATTATCTTTATTATCACTATCTTGAAGAGTAAAATTATCTAATTCATATAATAAACATTGTATTGTATTATTATTTAAATTTAATAAAATTGGTTCTGATGTTTCATTTAAACTTGAATTTGAAGAAAAAATGTTATTATATTTTACATTATTATCAACAGAAAAAGTCTCATCAGTACAAATAGAAATTGAAAAATTACTAACAAAAGTTCTAATATCAGTATCAGAAAATTTTTCTGTTCTTACTTGATAATTATCTTTTGAAACTATATGATAAATAATAAAAATTATTTTAATTATTATTATCAAAAAGAGAATTATTGTTAAAAATGAACCATATAATGTTTTTTGTTTATCATTTTGAAATAATGTTGGAAAATATATTGTTCCAAATAAGTCAAAGTTTAGAAATATTTTTTTGAAATTTGATGTTTCCCTTTTTTCTATATTTGATAAATTAGATTTTATAAAGATCCTTCTCATAGTATTTTTTACAATTTTTTTTTTTATTATTATAATTTATATTATAATTTATATTTAAAATATATTTATATTTTTTTTTTATATTTATTAAATTTAAAAAATTTATTAGATATAATATTATTTTCATTTGTAAATAATTTCTTCATTGAATAAGCTTTTTTAATTATTTTTTCTTCTAAAAACTTTAAATTATATTTTTTTTTTTCTTCATAAAAATGTTTTTTAATATAAATTTTATTAATTTCATCATAGATATCTTCTAAAGACTTTAAAGTAAGAGAATTATTTTCTTTATTTTCTTTTTCTTTTTTAATGCTAGTAACTTTAGGTAAAATAATTCTAGGTTTTTTATTTAAAGATTTTAATTTACAAGGTGGAAATTTTAATGTTTTAAATTTATCATAATCTGCTTTTTCATAAATAGAATCTTTATTATTCAAATTATTTCTTTTTTGTGAAATATTTGTTTCATTTGTTGAATTTTCTAAATAAGATTCAGTTTGATTTTTTGTAATAGGATTTATATATTTTATATCATTTGTTGAACAACAATTTAACATATGTTTTTTATTTTGTTTAATATTTTCTTTATGAATTATTGTTTCTAAATTTTGTTTTTTTTTCAATTCTAATTTGAAAATAGGTATAATTTTCTTTTTTTTTGATGAGATTTTTACTTCAAAATAATTATTAAGTTTATTATTATTATCTTTATTAAAATCATATTTTTCTTCACTATTAATTTTTTGAATATAAGAATTAGATATAGTTAAAAATTCAGGAATTAAATTTTGAGAAAGAGAATATTCAATTTCATTATTTGATTTAGAAAAAAAGTCTATAAAACTTAAATGAAAAGGAAATAAATTAAATTTATAATCTTTAATTCTAGAAATAGAAGAATAAAAAGTTTCAAAATTAATAAATTTTTCTTTTTTTAAAATATTAAGTAATTCACCAGGAGAATACATAATAGAAAAATAAACTTTATTTGCTTTTGCATTTGCTAAAGAACGTTGAATTAAATTAGATTTTGTTTTAAATTGACATTCATTTTGTGAAAATAATATAATAAAAGAATAAATCATATTTTTAACTTCATTTTCGTTAATTAAACCATCATAGTCAAGGTCACTTAAATCAAAAAGTATTTTTATTTTATTATCAAAATCACTTTTATAAAATGCTAATAATATAAATGGTATTTTATTAATATCAATTTCTTCTGTTGATAAAATGTCTTTTAATGAATATAATTCTTTCTTTTTTTCTGTTTTAAAAATCAGTTTTTTATTTTTAAATTTGTCAAATATTATTTCATATAATGGTGTAAAAGAAGGTATTGATGAAAATATTTTTTGAAATAATATGATAAAAATATTTTTTGATATTTTATTTTTATATTTTTGGTTATTATTATCTAAATAATTAATATATTCATTTTGAAAAGTCAATATTTTTTCCTTTGTAATTAAGCTTAAAAATTTATCACATAATGAATCATTTAAAACAAATGACATTAATTATTTTTTAAGATTTATTATTATTTTAATAGAAAAAATAAAAAAAATTATATAATAAAAAACCTAAAATAAAATATCTCATTATATAAAAATATCTAAAATAAAAAAATGGTACAATTTTTTATAATTTTACATTACCTTTTAATAAAAATATTATGTGTAATAAAAATACCATTTAAAAGGAAATTTTTAGAGAAATTAACATCAGAAAATATAATGGAACAACTTCAAACAAATTATTTAACAATCAATTTAAAAATAGGAGAACCTTATCAAGAAATACCATTTATACTTAAAATGACTCAAAATCCTGTATTTATAATAGGAAATAATTACCCAGAAAATATTATTAAATTTAATGAAAATATATCAAATACTTTTAAATTAACTAATAAATCTCAAAGTTTAATTCTTTCTGATTTAATTAAAGGATTTCTTTCTTATGATACTTTTGATTTAGGTAATAATATTATAATAAAAGATTTTAATTTTATTTTAGCTAAAGAATTATCAAAAGAAGCAAAAAAAATAAATGCAGAAATTGGTCTTTGTTTTAGAAATTATAATGTAGAAATTTTTGATACTAATTTTTTAGAACAATTAAAAAAAAATAAATTAATTAATTCTTATGTATTTACTTTTAAATATAATAATGATGATGAAGGAGAATTTATTATTGGTAATTTATTACATGAATATGATAAAAATTTTAAAGAAGAAGATTTTAATTTTGTTAATATTGGAATTCCAGATGAAATTTTAGATTGGGAAATTAAATTTGATAAAGTTACTCTTAATCAAATTGTTATTGATGATTTTTTTAAAGGAATTACTTTTAAAATAGAATATGGTTTTATATTAGGAATTTCTGAATATTATAAAATAATAAAAGAATTATTTTTTAATGAATATAAAAATGAATGTAAAGAAAAAAATATTAATAATAAAGAAATATATTTTGTTTGTAATAATAATATTAATCTGGAAAAATTTCCTATTCTTGAATTTAATATACGTGATTTAAAATCTAATATTACTTTTGATAAAAATGATTTATTTTATGAATTTGAGAATAAAAAATATTTTTTAGTTGTTTTTAGAACTGATTTTTGGAATATTAAATGGACTTTTGGAAAACCTTATTTTAAAAAATATTTAAGTTTTTATGATAAAGAAAGAAAAATATATGGTATATATCATAATAAATCATCTTCATTTGATATTAAAAATATCATTATTTTATTTATTATAATCCAACTTTTTATATTAGTAATTTATATTATTTTTAAATACTATATATCATTACATAATAAAAGAAAAATAAGAGCAAATGAATTAGAAGATGAATATGATTATTTACCAAAAAAAATAACTAATCCTTTAATTAATGATAATTAAGTATCTTTTTTATATTTTATTTAATAATTAAAAAAAAAATATATAAATTTTGTAAAAAAATACTGTTTTAAAAAACTATTTTTTAAATTGAAAATAATATATTAATAAAAAATGGAAATTATTGTTACTCAAGTTGTACCAACATTTGTTGGTTTTGGTTTTACTTCATTAATATCATATTTAGCAAAACATGGAAAATTAAAAAATAAAGAATATGAAAAGCAAATAGAAAAAATAAAAAATGAATATCTCGACTTCTTAAAATCAGATATTAAAAAAGTAAAAACTAACTTCATTTCAAAATTTATATCAACATCAGAACAAATAAAATTAATAGACAATATAACAGAAACAATAATAATTCAACAAAATTTCCAAAATTCAATTTTAAATATAATTAAAAAAGATATGGGAACTTTTACTTTTACATCAAATATTAAAAATTTCAATATTTTAATATTAGGAAAAACTGGAGTTGGAAAAAGTACATTAATAAATAAAATACTCCATTTAAAAAATGAAAAAGCAATTCCAACAAATTCAATTTTAGGTGATTCAGTAACAAAAGGAGAACCAAAAGGTTACATTTCAGATAAAATAAAAGGAATAAGATTATATGATACAGAAGGAATAAGTTTATCAAATGAAATTAATAAATGTACAGAATCAATTAATAAATTTATTAATAATCAAGTTTTAACTAATAATCCAGATTTATTTATAAATTGTATTTGGTATTGTGTTAATGGTGAAAGATTTGAAGAAAAAGAATTAGAATTTATTAAAAATTTAATGGATATTTATACTGATGAAACTTTACCTATTATTGTTGTTTATACTAAAGCTTATGATGATGAAAAAGATGATGAAATGATTGAAAAAATTAAAAGGAGATTTAATAATATTAATTTAAATATTTGTATTTTAAAATGTTTAGCTATGGATAAAGAAATTATTAATGGAGGGAAAAAATATATTTTTAAATCTTTTGGTATTAAAGAATTAATTACTGAAACTTTTACTAAAATGCAATTTGCTGTTAAATCTTCTTGTTTTCATTCTGTAAGAAGTCAATTGAAAAATAGATTTTTTACTAATTTAAATATAAGATGTGAAGAATTAAGACAATTATATTTGGAAAATGTATGTAATTTTAATGAATTACCTATTATAAGTTTATCTAATTTAGTTTATATTTCTGAAAAATTAATTTATAATAATAAAAATTTTATATCTCAAGATTCAAAAATTGAAATTAAATATTTTATAGAAAAATTATATGATTATTGTTATACTACTTTTAAACAATTTTTTTATGATTATATTAATGAAACTTGTTCGAGATTAGCAATGAATTATGAAGAAGCAAAACAAAATACAAAAAATTGGAAAGATTCTTTAGTAAGTATAAGTGAAGAAATGAATGGATTATTTAAATCAAATAATCAAATTTCTAATTCTCAATTAATGAGAAGTAAAGATGATATTTCTTCTGGTATTGGGAAATTGTTAGAAAATTTAATTACTACTGAATTAAATAAAGTGATGAATAATTTATTTATTGATTCTTTTCAAAGAGTTTTAGAAAAAAATTTTATTTTTATTTTAGATAATATAAAAAAAGAAGAATTGAATATGAGAATAGCACAAGAAATTGAGATAAGAAGTTACAATTTACTAAATAAAATAAAAAAAAAATAAATAATTAATATATAATTCCTTTTTAGAATAGTTATATATTTAAATACTCTATTTATTCAAATAAGATTAAAATATTAATATATATAATATATATATATTCATATATTAATTTATAAACTAAAAATCTTAAGAATTGAAAATTTAAGTAAGTGTTTTAATATATCTTATTCTATTAAAGAATTCACCTAATCTTACTATAACACCTCCAATTTTCCTTAAACAAAACATTATCATAATAATACATTCCCATAAAAATTCAAAAAATAAAATATCACTTATAATAGTAACAAAATAAGCTAAAAGAAAAGTTTTTTTCTGATAATAATAAACAGGACAAAAAGTAAAAGAAAAATGAAATCCAACAATAATATAAATCCATTGTATTAAAACACCTAAAAAATTCCACCAAAATCTATGATTAACTAATAAATCATATTGTCTCATAATTTGTAATCCTCTATCATTTTTAACTAATTGATATAAAATTCTAAAATCTTTTGTAGGAATATAAAACATAAAAGCAGGAATATGAACTAAAATACAACTAAATATTTCACTTAATAAAACATATAAAACAAATAAAGAAATTTCAACTTTATTTTTATCATTTAATATTTCTTGTTTTTTATCAGCAGTGAAGAAAATTACTAAAAAAAATCCATAAAGTGAAATTTGAGAAACAAAATTTCCAATTCTTTTATATTTAGTATAACAAAGTGAGAAACGAGCAAATAAAATAAAAATAATATATCTATTTGATATATTTTTACAAAATAATTCAGATGGTGTTAAATTTAAATTATCATATTCATATAATTTTTGTTGATAATTTAAAATTGGTTCTAATGTCGGAAGTTCATCTAAAAAATCTTGTTTTGTAATTTGATCTTTTTTATTTATATTTAATGTTGGTTTTTCCATTATTCCCATATTATTTGATGTTTTTTCTTCTTTTAATATAACATTTTCAGTTGATATCATTTGATCATTATCTAATTTTTTATCCATTATTTTTAATTTTTTACTTTTTCTTCTTTTTCCTAATTGAATACTTGTTGCATCATCTGAATAATTTGATTCTGTTTTTTTTGGTGGATTTGGATCAAAAAATCCTTTTTTTTTCTTTGGTTTTATTTCATTTTCATCATTTGAATCATTTAAATTTGGATTTTTTTTAATATCATATTGATTTGAAAAAAAAGGATTCATTAATAATTTACTTTTAGTTTTTGATATGGTATTTAAATTTGCATTTGAATTATAAGTATTTTTACTTTCAATATCACTCTCTTTTTTTTTTATATTATAATTTGAAAAAAAATCTCCTTTATTTGATATTTCATTTTTTCTTTTTCCAAAAGTACTTCCTAATTCTGGATTTGTTGTAATTTCATCATCTCTTGATTTTAATGTTTTAATATTTTTCATTTTACCAAATTTCTTATTAAAAATATCATTTTGTTTTGTTATTCTATCTGCAATATTCATTACATCTGCATTATCAATTTCTATATTTGGTTTATCTATTGTAAAATTTTTTCCTTCTAACATTTCATCTACTTTTAATTGATTTTTAGTTTCTGGATCTAATACTAAATCTTCTTTAAGTTTATAAACACCTAAATAAGGTAAATTAATTTTCAAAATTGACATACTTAAATAATTCAACAATTGATATTTTTTAATAACATATTTCTCAATGAATATATAAACAAATAAAGAAATGAAATAAAAAGCAATTAATATAATAAAAATATATAATCCATAATTTCCTTTATAATTTCCACCATATTTATACAATTCAAAATGAGATAAATAAAAAAATCTTGAATTAACATGAAATACTCCTTTGACATCATAATGTTCAACAACAAACTCAGAAAAATCATGATTAACTAATTTAGTTCTTTTACAAATAGCATAATTATCATCAGTATAATCATCATAATCTAAAATAGAATAATCTAATTTTAAATAATATTGTCTTTTAGGTTCAGTTTGTAATTCATATGATTTACAAGATAAATTAAAATTAATAAAATAATCTTTTTGTCTTTCAG
>JAJJLH010002289.1:0-29093 GCA_023806865.1 Isotricha sp. YL-2021a | reverse complement strand
ATAATTTTTTCCATAAAAAATAATAATTTATATTTAAAATAATTTTCTTTTTCAACATTTTAAATTTTTAATTTTTTTTAAAAATTTAATTTTAATTTTATTTAACTCAAATATTAATAATTTATGAATTAAAATTAAAATATAACTTAAAAATCTTTAGTAATTCAATTTTTACAAATATTTTTTATAAACACAAAAAAAAAATATATCCGTTATCCAACTATAAAAAAAAAAATTAAAAAATTTTAAATTAAAGAATGAATACATTAAACATAAATTGTACAGGATGTTCCAATATATTAAAAACAACATGCTGGATATTATCAGTTTTATCATGGTTACTTTTTGTAATAGTAGGTTGGATTTCATTAAAATGGTTAGATGATGATAGAATATTAATAACATTTATTCGTCCTTTTAAAAAAAATAATTTAAGTTACATGCCAATTCAAATAACAAGTACAATGTTATTTATTCTAATTATAATAACAATGATAATAGCAACAATTGCCTTTATAGTTTATATGATTTTTTCAACTTGCAAAAAAGAAGGTGGTTTCTTTGAAAAAATGTTTGATAAAATAACAATGTGGCATTGGATACCAATTGTATTACAAGCAGGATTATTTTTAATTGGAATTTGTCATGATACGAAACATTTTAGAGATGATCTAATTGCTGGAATTGTTTTAGTTATTTTTACTTTAATTTTATTAGTTTTAATGTATTGTAAAACTAATTCTGGAGGAGATTTTCCTGGTATTTTAGTTAAAAAAGGAGTTTATTCTGCTTTAATTGCTATTGATTGGTATTATTTTTGTTATGTTATTTGTCAATTGTATATGGATGATCATCCTTTGAAAATTAAAGATCATAAAAATCTTGGAATTTCTTTTGATATTATTATGGCAATTCTAATGGCTATTGCTGTTTACTTTTTAAAAGATGTTCTTATGGGTATTTATTATGTTTTGATTTATTTAGGTATTCTTATTTATCATTATAAAATTAATAAAAATTATAGGAAACTTATTGATTTAAGTGTTGCTGATGTTATTATTTCTATTATTTTTATGATTTTGTTTTTGATTTTAATCATTTTGTTAATTATTAAATATAAAAAGGAAGTTCTAAGTTAAATATTTTATTAACCTAAGATTATTTTCAAAAATTTGAAGTTATTTTTTTTTTAAAAAAAGATTTATATTTTCAGTTATATTTTTAAAATTATTATTCATTAAAAATTATATTTATAAATTTTAAAAACTTTAAATAAAATTATTTATAATTTTGTTATTTTTAAATTCAATATTCTTTAATAAATTTATGAAAAAAAATTTTTTAAAAAATTTTGAAAATAAAATTTTATTTATTTTTAAAATAATATTTTTATATATAAAAAAATAATTTAATAATATAAAATATAAATATGTCATTACCTCGAATATCAAAAATTTCATTATCATTATCAAATGAAAGAAATAAAAAATCTAAAAAAAATATAATTAATCAAAAAGTTTCATCAGCAATAAATAGAAATATAAATAAAACTATAAAATCAAGAAATCATGAGATAAATACTAATAATCATTATTTACAAACAACAAAAAATAATTTTAATAAAAATCCCTTTTCATTATCACAAAAACAAAAAGAATTTAAAACTATATCACAAGTAACTGAAACACAATTTGAAGATTTTCCTGAAGCAAAAATTACTATTCCTAAATTTTCATATAGTAATTCATTTCATAATGGAAAAAAATTTATCCCTAAATTCTTAAATAAAAAGAATGGGAATTTTTTAAGTAATGAATTTTTAAAAAATCATCTTTTTAATTATCCTAGTTTTCATGTCAACAACAATATTATCACTTTTAAAAATAAAAATCTTAAGCATATTGTTACTGATGATGTTTCTTTATTAGGAATTTTACAAAATCAAACAAATAGTAATTTTAATAATAAATATAATTTAAAATATTGGACAAATAATAAAAAGAAAAAAGAACAAATTAAACATTGTTTTAATTTAATTAAAAAAGGAATTAATTTAAATGATATTGATAATCTATTAAATAGTCAAAGAGAAATTATTTCATATAAAATTCAAACACCAAAAACAAAAAATATACAAAATAATTCTCGAATAACAAAAATTCATGAAAGAAAAAATTATAATTTAACAATCAATACATTAGAAAATATACGTCCATTAACAACTTTTAATAAAAGAATAATATCTGAAAATTTTTATTAAAGAAATAAAAAGGTATTTGTATCAATAATTTTGTAATTGGTAATTATTTACTAATAATTATTTTATTCAAATTTAAATAAATATTAAATTCAATTAATTAATTCTTCAATATCAGCTTCCATTTGAGTTATTCGATGAATTTGTTAAATAATTTGATATTTAATTTTTCATCTTAATTTTCTTCATCTAAATAATAATTAAATTTGAATGAGAAAATTAAAAAGTGGGAAAAAAAAATAAAAATTTCCATTTAAAAGTATTTTTTATATTCCTTTATATAAAATTAAAAATAATTATTTATATAATAAATTTGAATGAATTAAAGAATATATAAATTAAAAAATATTATTTCATCATTTTTTTATATGAAAAAAATTCAGGAGTATATTCTTTTTTATCCTTAGATTTTTCTTTTTTAAAATTATTAAAAGCCAATAAATTTTGATTAAAATTATATTTTTCATTGATATTATTTTTATTATTATTTTTATTATGATGGTTAGAATTATCTCTAATTTTTTTTTCAATTTTATAATTTTTCCCATTACTACTTTTCCAATTGATTTTAGAGCCTCTTCCAGTTAAACTTAATTTATTATTAATTTCATTTTTCCTTTCAGTTTTTGCTTGTAATTGAATTTCACTTTCACTTTTATTGTTATTTAAAGGAAGAATTGCTTCATTTGGTGAAACATTTTTCATATAATTAATTTCAGTAATATTAATAATATTATTTTCACCAAAATATAAAATTTTATCTTTAGTAATATCAAAAGTTTCATTTTTTTTACAATCTTTATCTAAATCAATTTGAATATTATTTCCATAATATTTATAATAAGTATTAACATAATGTTTAACAATAGGACAACTTGAAGGAAGAAAAAGACAAGAAATTTCAACTGCTTTAGAATGATAATAAGTACCATTATCATTTTTATTATTTAGAAATCTTAATTCATTTGCAATAGAAAAATAAGAAACAGTAAACATTAAAATTTTTTCTATTATTGCATCTCTTAATAATTCATATTTTGGATCTGAATCAAGATCTAAATCATCATATGACATTGCATATAAAAACATTATATTTCCTATATTAAATAAATTTAACCAATCATCATTTTTTATTACCCCTAAAATATTTCTTGTTGAAACTTTCATTTTATCATTTTTTATAAAATTTAATATTTGTTCCTTTGTATAAATTTCATTATTAATATTTTTCCCATTTTTATAATTATTAGCATATTCATTAATTGATTCATATAAAAAAGTAATTATAGGTTCATTTTCATTAATTTTTTCACAGAAAATTTTTGAATATTTTTTATTAGTTTGATTATTATTATTATCTAATAATATTTCTTCTTTAATTTGTTTAAGTAATAAATAAGTTTTAACAATATTATCTTCACATATTAAAGCTGCTAATTTTGCATGATTTAATGCTTCATTATGATTATTATTTTGTGAATATGCTGCACACATTTGTAAATGAAATTTTGCACAAAATCTTAATTCTAAAATAAAATCACCTAATAATATATTTGATTGAACATTATTATTTAATATTTTTTCCAAAAAAAATGATGTAGTGATTAATATATTATGTTTATTTTCTAAATATTTATTAAATAATTCATTCACTTTTTCTAAGTAAATTATGCATTTTGGAATATTTTTTAATTTTTGATAGCAACATGCAATATTATGATTTATAATTACTTTTAATTTTGATTCTTTTATTTGATTTGAATATTGTTCTAATATGTTATTTGCTTCTGTTAATAATTCTAAACTTGTTGATAATTTTTCTTCTAATATCATTTGTATACATGTATTGTTAATTTCTAAAATTTTTTGTGTTAACTCAATTGTTGAATTTGACATTAAACTTCTTTATTATATTTTTAATAATTAATTAAATAATTTTAATTTGAAAAATAATAATTTTTGTTTAAAAAAATATTAATAATTCATAAAAAAATAATAATTCAAATTAAAGTGAGAATTAATAATTTATATTAAATTCTTTATTTTCCAAAGGATTATACTTTTTTGTAGGAGCTTTATTATTTTCATTTTGAGATGGTTTCTCAATATTCTTATAATTATCATTTTTATCAGTCATTAATTTAATAAAATTCATATATTTAATATATTTATTAGAATCAGGATTACTCATTTTAACTAAATCTCCTAATTCAGATTCAATAAATCCAGCATTTAATTTTTCTATAGCATCTTTAAAATCATTTTCTTTAATTTTTCCATCTTTTGATATATCATATCTTTGGAATTGTTTACTTAAAATGATATTGTTATTTAAACAGAAATAAATAAGTCTTTTAATTAAATCATCTTGACTTAAATTATTATTATATTTATTATTAATAATTGGTAAATCATTTTGATTGTCATTAATTATATTACTACTTCTAATATTAGAATCCATTAAATTTTGATTTCTATTAAAATTATTATTATTATTATTATTTGTTCTTCTATTTATTGATGTTTGGGGTCTTGCTCTTAAATTTGATGAAGATGAATTTTTCTTATTCTCTTCTTCAAGTTCAATTATTTTTAATTTTAATTTATCTAAATCTTCTTTAAATTTATCATTATTTTTTTCTAATTTTTCTTTCTCTTTCTTTAATTGTGATATTCTTTTTGTATCTTTAATTTGTGATTCCATTATTTGTTTTTCTCTTTCTTTTTCTTTATTTAATTTATCAGTTAAATTCTTTATTTCTTCATCTCTTTGTTTTAATTTTTCTAATAATTTCTTTTTAAGATCAATTAACTTTCTATTTTCAACTCTTAATTGATCAATTTTAACATATAAATCACTTTTTTCTTTATTAACAACTAATCTTTCAGGAACAAAAAGTGTACTATCTAATTTAGCATTTTCATCAGCTAATTTTTTATCATTTATTCTTTTAACAAATTCTTGTCTTAATCTTTCATTTTTTTCTCTTTCTTCTTGTATTTCTTTATTTTTTTCTTCTAATTGTCTTCTTAAAAGACTGTTCGTGTCAGTGTTAAATAAACCTTGATTATTAACTTGTTGGTATCTTAAATTATTTTCTAATTCTGCAATTTTTTTATTTTTTTCATTTATTTGAAGATAATTAACATCATTTTCTTCTTTTATTGTTTTTAATTCTAAACCAAGTGCTTTAATAGTATTATCTTTATCATTAATTATTTTTTCTATATCATCCAAATTCATTATTGCCAAATCATTTTTAGTTAATTTAACAACTAAATTAGAATTTGTTGTATCAATAATATTTTGTAATTTTTTCATACTACTTTCATGTCCATTTCTAACTTGATCTTCTAAATCATTAATTCTTTTTAAATCTTCTTCTTTAACATTTCTCAATTCATTTCTTAAATTATCAATTTGAATATCCTTTTTATTAATAATATCATTTTTTTGAGATAATAAATCTTGTAAAGTTTTAATAGTCTTATGAGCAGTTTTTGCAATATTTTTTGTTTCATCATCTTTATAAATATCATAATTTTGATTATCAAGTAAATTTGGAATATTATTATTCATTTGAAGATTATTATTTATTCCATAATAATTATCACTTTCTTTTATTAATTGTGCATTTTCATTATTTATTTTAGATAATTTTTCAATTTCATTAGTTTTTAATTTAATAATAGTATTTAATTGTTTTATTTTTTTCTCATATTCATCTGGAGTTAAAACTGGAGGTTTACCTTCTAAAGTATTAATATTACTTATATATTTGTCTCCATAAGGTGATTTTTCATTTAATATTATTCTCAATTGATTTTGATCAAACATTTTCATTTTTTCTAATGAATTTAATATTTTCTTTTGTCTTTCTTCATCTTTTGTTCTATATAATTCTTGCATTTTTCTATATTTATTTTCCCATTCTACATTTTCTCTCTCATATTTTTTAATATCATTTGTTAATTCATTATTTATATTTTTTAAATAATTTTCACTTTCTTTTTCAAAATTATTTTCTCTTTTTAATACATTATTATCTAATTTTAATTGTGATATTTCTTCACACATTTGAATTAATTTTTTACTATATTCATCTCTATTATTAAATCTTATTTTATTAGCTAAACTTTCACAGAAATCAATTTTATTTTTTAAAGTATCATTTTCATTTTCTAATTTCAAAACAACTTTTTTTAATTTTATCATATTTTCAGTTATTTTTTTTTTATCCTCACTTAACATTTCAATTAAATTATTCATTTCTTCATTTGGATGACTTTCAATATTTGAAGAATTAAAAGCAATTAAACCATTTTCATAATCTTCAAGTCTATCAATCATTCTAGTATTTTCTATAATTTTATCATTTAAAGCAACTTGTACATCAGTTAAATCTTTTGTTAAATTTTTATTTTGAGTTTCTAATTGGAAATTATCTTCTTTTAATGTTGTAAAATCAGTAACAAAATCATCATATTTTTTTAATGTATCAGCTTCTCTCCAACGAGAAATTAATAATGTATAATATAATCTCCCAATTAAAGCATTTTGATCATTTTCTGATTGTAATTCTTTAATTGCTCTTTTATAAGTGTCTAATTCGTCTTTATTTTTTTCTGTATTTATTGTTATACTTTTAATTTGTAAATTTGAGGAATTATATAATTCTTTAAATGTATTTAAACCTATTCTTAATATTGTCACTTCTCTTGATAATGAGTCATTTTCATATTCAATTCTTTGAAGATCATCTCTTTTTACTGCTATGTTTACATATGTTTCTTTAAATTGATTTAATTCTTCTAAAGTTGAAAAATATTTTTGAACTAAATCTGTATTTTTTGTGGCATAACTTTCTAAATTTTTAGCTAAATCTGTATTATTTCTTTCTAATTCTTCTAATCTCTTTTGCATTGTATTCATTTTAATATTAAAATATTGTTTTTCTTCATTTAATAAAGTATATTTTTTAGCATAATCAATTTTCATTGAAGTTTCTGACTTAACTATATTAGTCATTTGATTATAATTTAGAATATCCTTTTGTGCCATTTTTAAAGATGAAATAAAATTATCTAAAGGAATTAAATTTTGTTTAGAAAAATCAAACATATCATATAAATCTTTAGAATCATTTGATGACATATTTACATCACATGAATTTAGAACATTTAAAAATTCATCATATGTAATAAAACCTTTATGAGTTTTATCACTTCCTAAAAACACATCATCAATTGACACTCTACATTTTTCAATACCTATAACAATAGTACCTAATAAATTAAATTTTCTATCAATAGTAATTAAATTTTTATTATTATTTATTTTTCTTCTTCTTAATAAATGATTTTTTGATTTTTGTTCGAATAATTCACAAAATTCAATATAATTAAAAGTATCAGTATGATCTAATTTAAATTCATCTTCAGGTCTTCCAGTAACTAAAATAATTAATTTATCAATATCTTCATCTTGAAGTGAAAAATTTAATCTTTGTAAAGCAAATTTAAATTCTTCTCTTGTAATACTTCCATTATTATTAGTATCAAAATATTCAAAAATTTCTAAAAGATTTTGAGAAGAATTTTTAATACATTGTATAAATCTATCAAATAATAATTCATCATTTGTTTTATTTGAAGCTTCTTTTGAACTATATAATTGTAATTTTTTAAGAAAACTTCTTATATCAACGGTATTATCATTTTCACAATTTAATACAAAGTAAATGTATTGTAAATCAGTTTGACTAATATCATTTTCTGATATTCCTAATCTTATTAAACAATTTTCAAAATCTTTTTTTGTTATAAATGAATTATCCATTGTTAAATCTTTTAAAAATGAAAAACTTTCACCTAAATTAATTTTATCTTTACTATTTTCATTATCTTTTGATTCTTCTGAATTTTTTTTTGATATTATAAAAGCTTTTTTAATTTCATCAAATGATGTTGTTACATCTTGTAATTTATGTAATAATTTTCTAAATGCCTTTTGTTCATTATAATAATTTGGATCACAGTCTTGTAATCTTTTTTTTAAAACAGCAACTTCAATTTCTGCATCTAATTTTTCTTCTTCACAAAAATAATATGAATTTTCTAATTCTTTAAATCTTAATATTAAAGTATGTGACATTATCATTTCTTTTGTTAATAAAATATCTCTTTTATTCATTTCATTTAATCTTTTTCTTAAATATTTATTTTGTTGTACTATTCTATCAAAATCATTTTTATCTACACATTTCCTTAATTTATCATTTAAAAATCTTAAATAAAAAAGATATAAATTTTTTGCAGCTTTTAATTTAATTATTATTTCTTTTGTTTTTTTATCTTTTTCAATATTATTTTGTTCATGACTTTCAATAAATTCTCTTAATTTTTTTTCTTCTTCAACTAAACATTGATATTTTCTAAACAATTTCAAATTTTTATCTTCTAAAATAGCATTTTCTTTAATAATTTCAGTAATTTTCCTTTCAAGTTCAATTGGATTTTTTTTTTCAATAATACTAAGAGTTTCATCATATGATTTAATTTTCCTTCTATTAGAATTAATTTCAGCAAGTAAATCATCCATTTTTTTTCTTTCTTCTTCATTAATTTCACTATTTCTTTTTTTTTCATCCATATATCTTTTAAAAATTTCATTTTGAATAAGAACTAAATTTTCTAATTTATTATAAATTCCTTTTAAATTATCATTAAGTAATTTATCATTATTATTTCTCCTAAATTCAATTTCAAGTAATTCAATAATTTGAGCTTGTAAAGAAGCACTTTCTTTTAAAAGAGCATCATAATCTTGATCATCCATAGCAATTCCAAAAAGTTCATGAATTTTATCAGCTGGAATTTTATAATTTGAATTTAATCTATATGATAATGCATGATCATATTCATTACTATTAGGATCTTTTAATATTGCTTGAGGTGGATATTGTAAATAATTATAATCAATGTAATTTCCATCACTTTCTAATGTATTTAATTTTTGCATTTTTTTATTTGCTGCTCTTAATTTTCCTGTATTGTTTTCATCTATGTTATTTTCATTGTCATTATTTTGATTTAATTTTTGAGTTTTTGATAATTCATTTCTTGTTTCTCTTACTATTGAACGTATTAAATCTTCCATATTATTATTTTTACCATTTTTATATAAATAGGAATTTCCTCCTGTTTTTAATTTGAATATTTCATCTTCTAAAAATGATATTTTATTTTTTAATTGTAAATTTTCATTTTTTAATTCATATCTTTCAGGTTCAATATATTTTTTCCCTTCATATAAATCTTGAGCAAATTTAGCAACTTCAACTTTTTGTTCTTTAGTTAATAAATAAAAAGGTTCTTGTTTAACAAGATATACATTACTTAAAAAAGTTAATCTATGTTTTAATTGAGCTCTTTCAGTTTCTAATTCATCAATTTCTTTTTGTAAAATTCTAATTTTTGCTCTATAATCTTCAATTTTAATTCTATCACCCATTTTAATTTTTGCAATATCAATACCAAAATTTTCAGGCACATCTGCCATTTGTCTTAAGATTCTATTTTCACTTAATACTTCTTCCATTTTATTTCTTAATTCATTCCATTCAAAAGTAATTTTTTGATAATCTTGTTCTTTTTTATAAATTGCATCATCTCTATTTCTTTGATTATCTATTATATCTTTTCCTTCGTGTTTATTTTCAAATTCTATTAATTGTTTCTTTAAATCTTTGTTTTCCAATTGAATTTTTTGAATATATAATTCATTGTCTTTTAATTTTTCTTGATATAATTTTAAATTTTGTTTTAATTCTTCATTTTCTTTTTGTATTTTCATCATTTTTGTTTTTTCAAATAAAACTGCTTCTTCAATATTTGATCTTAATATTTCTTTGTTTTGTGCAAGTAATTGTGCTTGATTTATTAATTCTCCTTTATTCCTAAATGCTTTATATGAATTTTGAAGTTGTCCTATTTGATTGTTTAATTCTTCATTTTCTTCTAATAATTGAGCATTTAATTCTTTTAAACCAAGTACTTCTTTTTTTAATCTTATTGTCTCTGGTTCAGACATTTATATTAAGTTTTATTTTTTATTTATTTGAATGTTTATATTTTTAATTAATTAGGATTTTTCTTAATTTTTTTTTTTTATATAATTTTTTTTACCACCATTATTTGTTGATATTTTTATTTCTGAATAAACATTATTTATTTTATTTATTAATTAAAAAATGAGTATTATTTTACATTCAAAAACTTCAAAAGATTATGGAATTAATTCAGGATTGAGAAATAATAAAAAAAAATTAAATAAAAAAAATACTTTATTTTTTTGATGATGATATAATATTGAGAATAATTTCTAAGAAATAATAGATAATATATTTTATGATAAATTTTTTAAAGTCATTGCATAATACAAATAAAAAAAAGATAATAGAATAAATAGCAAATATGAAAAAAAAAGAAAATAAGGAAATAAATAAAATTGAAAAAAGAAGATTGAAAAATCAAAAAAAGATTTATTAAAATTTAAAAATGGAGAAAAAGGTTAATTTTAAGTTCATAATCAATTTATAAATGTTGAAAAATTAATCCAAAAGAAAAAATTAGAAGAGCAATAATAATAATGAATGATGATCATAAATATCATTATTTTAAATGAAGAAAAATTAAAAATGTAATAATAAAGAAAATGAAGAATAAATTGAAGAAAATAAATAATAATGATAAAAAAATCTATATTTTTTAAAAGAGAAATATTGAATATCAATAAAAGATTAAAAGAAAATAAATGATAATAAAAGCAATATATTAAAAAAATATATAATCAATATGTAAAAAAGTTTTAATAAAAAATTAGAAATAAAATGTTAAATTTAGATTTAACTAAAATAGATTAAATATTTTAATAAATAAAAAAAATATTGTAACATTTCATAATTTAATTTATATTTATTTAAATGTCATCAAAAACTCCATACAGAAAAATACCAATATCAAAATTAGACTGGACAAACGATGAGATAGAACCACCAATTTTATTAAAAGAAATAGAAACAGAATTAAGAGAATCATTAAACAATATTTCAGAAGGAAAAAAAATAAATCCACACATAATTCAAAATGGTTTAAGATCAATAAATTTTCATAAAGAACATCCAGAAATTTATAAAGTAATTGAAGATTTATGTCTTGAATATGATATTAATGAAAATGATTTATCAACAGATGATATTATTTCATATATAAATTCTCATTTAGGAGATAATAAAACTAGAAATGGGACAAATATTATTTTTGAGAATTTAAAAGATGAAAAAGTTGAAAAAATTTCTCCTGAAAGTTTACAACAAGTTATTGAAGAAATCGGAGATAAAATGAATATTGATGATGTTAAATATTTAATGCAAACTATTGCAGAACCATCTAATGATATTAATATTTCATCTGAGGAAACTTATTATATTATGACTAAGAAACCTGCAGATGTTGTTAAAATTACTTCTCTTACTAAAAATATGTAATTTTTTTTTTATTTAAATTTTGATTTTTTGTTTTTTTTAATATTTTAAAAAACTAATTTTTTTAGTATTCTTATATTTATATTTTTCATTTATTCTTTAATTAATTAATAATTTATATTTAATTATACTTTTTAATTAAAAAATTTTTTATCATTTTCAATTCCAAATAAATATTCTTCATTATCATTTGTTCTATGGAAAAATTTATTTAAAAGAATTCTAATTGGAATTTCAAAATAAATTGTTAATATTTCACTAATACAAAGAATTATTAATGTTAATACATATGTAATATAACAAATATTTTGATAATTCCAATCAAATATTGACATATCAAAAAGAGTAAAAAATAAATAAGTTATAATTTCACCTATTAAAAAAAAAGAATATGATATTCTACTAAATGAAATAAAAACTTGTCCTCTTAAAAAAATATTAACCCAAAATTTATCATAAGAACTAATAATCATAAATGTCATAATTCCAAAAAAAAGAACAAAAATATATTTTTCATATATAAATAATATTTTCCATATTAAATTAAATCTAAAAATAAAAGCTCTTTCTCTTAAATAAATTTTCTTAGCTATACTATAGAAAGAAGCTAAAATGAATAAAATAATAAAAGAAAAAATAGATAAAACATATCTTTTAATTTGTTTATCAGTTTTTAATATTGACAATAATTTAAAAATAAAAATAAAAGGATAATAATGTTTACTTTGCTGAAAATTTGAAATATTAGATAAAGAATCAATATAATAAAAATAAAGTAATCCAATAAAAGCTCCATAAAAAAAAATATTAATCATTAAAAAAGGATATTTTAATATTAATTTTTCTCCTAAAAAATAATTTAATGTATAATTCTCAAATTGAAAATTAGAATAATTAATAAAAGTCAATATACTATTAATTAAAAGAATTAATATTATAAAATAATCAAAAATTGGATTTTTAATTTTATATAAAATATATATAGTAAAAATCAAAAAAATAAGACAATAAAATTCATTTAATATAATAATATTTGAAGTAAAACAAAATATCTTTTTATGATAAAAAGGTATATAAAATGGAATTAAATAATATAAAGGATTTTTAACAAATTTACTATTTCCTTTTGATAAATAAAAATTTTCGAATAATGCAGGAGCTCCAAAAATTTTTGAAATATCTTTTATATTTTTGAATAAGATAATATTAATCAAAAAAAACATAAAAATTTTAGGTATTGTAGTTTTAATTAAAAATAAAATTGAAGAATAAAAATTTATTCTTTGTTTCTTTTTTTTAATCCAAAACATAAATTTATAACAATAAATAAATCCATCTAAAAAAACCCAACATGATTCAGCAAAAGTAGAAAATTTAATAAAAATAAAATTTAAACTGTTATAAAAATCTAAATTACCTAATGGTGATGATGGATATTCATAAAATACTTGAACTATTTTATTAAATATTATTAACACTAAAATTATTGTCCTTAATCCTGAAAGTATTTCAATTTTTAATTCATTAAAAAGTTCTTTATTATTTAATTGAAAAATATTTTTATGTGAAATAACTTCAAATAAATAATTATATATATTATTTATAATGAAATTATTTAAAATATAATTTATTATTAATGATATTTTATTTTGATTATTATCAGTAAAATCATTATTTAATATATTAGCCATATATATTATTTCTTCATTTGTTTTTTTTTGTTGTGTATAATTATTAAAAAGTGTCTTTGTTGAGAAATTTGATTTTGTTTTGTTGCTTTTTTTATCATTTTCATTATCTTTTGAATTTATTAATAAATTACTAATTTCTAAAATTTTTTTTTTATTTTCTTCAAAAGAATCAAAATTATCTTCATTAAAGAAAAATAAAGATAAACATTGAATAAAAATCCTTATAAAGCAAATAGGAAAAATAATTAAACAAGAAATTAAAAAGCATAAAGAAAACTTATATTTTTTATCACTTTTCACTTCATTAATCGAAATAATATTATGATTATTTCTTAAATATTCATATAAACCTTTATTTTTTTGTTTCAAAATAAAACTAACTAAATTATCACATTTATTAAATAAACAAAGACCTAATCTTTTTTTTGTTGCTCCAATAAAAAAATTTAAATCTTCGTAAAAAAAGTAATTTGATGATAAATTAAAATTAAAAATAAATAAATGATAAGTAAATGAATTAGACTCACAATTTTTTTGATTCCCTAATCTCATTAAACTATGTCCAGAATTATTTATAATTGTTGAAATATTTCCTGTCATCATAGAAGATGATAATTGATTTATACATTCTCCATTTAATAAATTTTTTTTTTCAAATTCACTTTTATTTGACATTGAAATTATTGTATTTATTAAATCAACAGCAACTATTCTTAATTGTGTTTCTAATGGAGTTTCAATTTTATTTTTTATAAAAGGGCTTTTTATTATTTTGATTATAGTAAAGATTAAAAGAATGAAAATTGTCATTTCAAATATTTTATATTAAAAATTATATTTTTAGAGATTTTTATCATATTAACATTCATCATTAAAAATAATTAATTTTGAAAAAATAAAAAAATGAAAAAGAGATTTTATAAAAAGTTTATTTGATTGACTGAAAAGAATTAAAAATAAATATATATTGAAAATTAGTAATCATTGAATTTTTAAAAATTAAGGTGTTAAATAAAAAATTTTTAGAATATTTATTGATTGTTATAAATTAAGTAATTTACAATAAAATAATATATTTATTTTAGAAGTTTCATATATGAATAAAAATTTTTATTTAATCAAATTAATATATTTCAAATATATATTTATTTATTTAATTTAGATGGTATGATCATCATTCAAAAAATAACATGGCATAAATACATATATAATGTATCAATAATAGAAAAAATAAAACAAAACATATTATCTCAAATGGGGCTTTAAGTAAATAAACAAATCTTATTATTAAATGAATAAAAGTTAATATCAAATGAATTAAATTTAATTGAAGAAAATTCAACAATTAATTTAATAATATCATTAAGAGGAGGAGAAAAAGGAAAAAAAAAGATAAAATAAAAACCACATTCATAAAAAAGTAAAAATTAGTAATTTTAAAATTTATAAAATTGAAGATGATAAAGTAATTAGATTAAAACAATTGTGAGAAGTTTATCCTCCAGGAATTTTACTGAATATGTTGATATATTATATTCCTGAAGATGTAGAACTATTTAGCTAAATTTGATGATGAAAAAAAATTGGTAAAGATGAAAAAAGTAAAAAAAAAGGGAAAAAGAAATAAAATTAATTTTAATTAAATAAAATTATGAAATGGGTTTTATAAAATTATATTTGTTTTGTTGATTTTTATGTTTTTTTGTTTTTTATTTTATTTTTGTAATTTTTTTATAATAATAATAATAATTGTGTAAAATGTTATAAAATAAATTTTTTATAATAGATTTATATTTTTTAATAATATAATTTATATTAGAATATAAATAAATATATTTTTATAATAAAAAATACATTTTCTAATTTTTATTTCATTTTTTTAATTCTCTGAACTAGAATCTGAATCTTCATAAACTTCTTTATTTGATTTTTTTTGAGATTCATTTTGTTTTTGTCTAAATGTAAATCTTTCATATTCCCTTTCAAATCTCTCAGAATCAAATGATTTACTAGAATCTAAAATACTTTGAAACATATCTTGAGTTAAATTATCATCTACCATATTTAATAATGATTTTGATAATTGATAATTTATATGTATACATTCTAAAATAACCATAATAATATTAAATATATAACATACACCTTTTATAATATTTAATATAAAAAGTATTAATTGATTAGTTTTTTTTTCATTTTCATAAAAAAAAACTAAGTTAAAAACAATTAATAAAATTGCAATTATGCAAAATATAATATGAGTATATAAAAAATTTAATCTTTTAGTATAAATAGAATATAATCCTAAAATCAGAATTGAACAAATACTTATCAAATTATAGGATATTACTATAATTTTTAATAATTTTGGATTAAAAATAAATATAGGTTTTTGTGTTTTATCATTTTCTTTATATAAATGATATAAATCTATTGAATTTAAAAATATTGAAGCTATTTCTAATATTATTAAACATATAAAGAAAAAACAGGAAAATTTTCTTATTATTGAATGTGACATTTCAATAATTTGGAAATAATTATTTTCAAATTTAGTTTTTTAAATAAAGAATTAAATTAAATTTTTTCTTAATATATATATTAAATTTTATTCATAACAATATTATTAATATTTATATAAAAAATTCCATGTATTTTTTTAATTAACTACATATATATATTATTAAATAATATTTATTTATCTTTAAATATAGATAATTTAATCATAACATTTTTTATTGCAGATTCTTTTTGATTTTTTTGTAAAACATAAGTGACAATCCCTAAAATAATACAAAAGAAAAAGAAAAAATATACACGATTAAATTTAATATTTTCATAACATGATTCTGAATAATATGTTTCATCAGAATTCTCAAAAATACAATGAAATCTTCTTTTATAACCTGTTAATTGACATTCATCATTATTTTTTAATTCTAAAAAAGTACATTCATGGCATTCTTCCATTGGTGAGCAATCTTTTTTATTTGGAATATTTCTTTGATTTTTATTATCATTTATATTAACAGTTATTGAAATTGAAAAAGAAAGTAAAAAAATAAAAACTTTCATTTAATATTTTTTTTTAATTAAAAAAAAATTTAATTTTTTTAAAATGAGAATATTGGAGATAAAATAATCATAAAATAAATTATTGTTTAATGAATTAATTACATGTAATTAAAATTAAAAATTAAAAATTATTTGATTTTCTGATGCATATTCAATAAAATATTATCATATAAAATATTCATAAAAGTAATTTATTTACTTATAATAAAAGAAAAATAGGTAAAATATTTAAATATATGTTAAAATAAAATTTTTAAAAAATTTATATTCTATTTTAATTAATTTAATAAAATTATGAATAAACTTATTGAAGAAAGGGACACAAATACAAATATTAACAGAGAAATATTAAACAATAATAATGAAAATATAAATGGAGCAATACCAATATCATCTAATTCAATAAGTCAACCAAAAACAGCAAATTCTCATCAAGACAAACTAGGTCAACAAGAACAAATAAAAGCTCAAATAAAAAAAGAAAAAAAACATTACTATGGTCACATTTTAATATTAGGTGTCCTATTATTAATAATAGAACAATATTTATCATACGTTTTCCAAATAGAAATAAACAATTTAAAAAGTAAGAATTAAACGTTTATATAATGTTAAAAAAAACCAAAAAAAAAAAATTTAATAGTTTCCTCATTAAAATTACCAATAATAAGATTATTATTTTTTCATATACTTTTCATTTTATTAGTAAGTGCATTTTATTTAACATCAAGAACAAATCCAGGTTCAATTCCTTTATATTGGGGATTTTATATAGGAGATCAAGATTATAAGAAAAAAAGATATTGTTTACTTTGTCAAGTTTTTAAACCTGATAGGGCACATCATTGTTCAATTTGTAATACTTGTGTTTTAAATATGGATCATCATTGCCCTTGGGTTAATAATTGTATTGGATTTTATAATAGAAAATTTTTTATTCAATTACTTTTTTATTTTTTTTTATCTGTTTTTTATTTAGATATTATTTATATTCCTCATACTTATAATTCTATTATGAAATTATATAAAAATAGACATACTAGGAAAATTTCTTTTATTTTATATCATTTTTTTATTATTTTCAATCATGCTATTTTATTAACTTTGACTTATTTAGATTTTGAATTTTTTAAATTTCATTTAAAATTAGTTTTCAAAAATTGTACTACTATTGAAACATTAGATCCTGATTTTGAAAAAAAAAATAAATTTAATCTTAGTTATAAAGAAAATTGGGAACAAGTTATGGGAAGTAGCAAATTATTTTGGTTTATTCCATTTACTATTGATATTGGTTATCCTAAAGGAGATGGATTAACTTGGCCTGTTAATGAATTGGCTGATGAGTTTAATGAACATGATATTAATTCTAAGAATAAATATTTAGATAAAACTAAAAGTACTTCTACTTTTAATACTAATAAAAATAATAATTTTGGTACAAATACTACTGCTTATGAAAGTAATAATAATGTGATAAGGAAAAATTTAGGTAAGAATATTTTAAATGATAATGATTCTAAAAATATTGAAATGATAGAAAAAAATGAAAATAAATAAAATTTTTTTTATTTAAGTTAATTTTTTTTTTTTATACTTTAATAAATTGTTTTTATTTTATAATAAAACATAAAAAATAAATATTAAAATATATTATTATTATTGATTATTATTTCCAAAACAAGAAACAAAACTATTAGAACTAACTTCACAATTTTTTTTAATATTATTCCTAATAAAAGAAGGCATTTCAAACAATCCATTAGGAATTTTAATATGACTATCCAAATCAGTTTTAATTCCAGTATGTTTAGATAAAAATTCATCAATAGGACCTAATAAATCTTTTTCATAATTAAATTCATTATGAGTCATATTTTCAGGTAAGAAAATTTCATAAGGACATTTACAATTATCTTTTAATTTTAAAGAATGTTGAAAAGGAATTAATTTATCTTTTTGACCATGAATAAATAAAATAGGACAAGTAACATTTTTAATATATTCAATAGAAGTAAATCTTTCTTTAACTAATACTTGTAAAATATTACCAACTAAACTTCTAGCAGCATCTTTAATAGAAGTAAAACCAGACACTGCAATTAAAGCTCCTGGTTTTCTTTTACTTGATAAATAAATTGCTGGTGATGTTCCAATTGAACGACCAAAGATAAAAATATTTTCTTTTAAAGCTCCTAATTCATTTACTAAAAAGTCAAAAACAATTAAACTATTTTCTAATATTTTATTTGTATCTGATTCATAATTGTAAATTGAATATGTTGGATATTCTACTATTATTATATTCATTTGGAGTTTTTCTTTTAATTTTTCACATATGTCTAATGCACCAAAAATGTCTTCTGCATTTCCATGGAAAAATATTAGGAATTTTCCACTTATTTTTTTTACTGCGTTTATTAAAAATAAACATGGTATGTATGAATTTTTTTCTTTTGGTTTTGGGATAAATATTAATTCACCATCGTATTGTAATGCTGTTTCGAAATTAAATTTTGGAGATGGAAATAATATTGAATTTAACTCCATATTTAAATAACAATTAAATTCTTTTTTTTTATATTATTATTGAAAAATTTCAAAAAATAATTTTAATTAATAATATTTCATTAATATAATTATTTAAATTTACTTATTTTTTTTTTTCATTTCCATTTTCTCTTTTTTATATTTATCAATTTTTTCTTTTAATTCTTTATTAGGAATAAGCATCTCTTTAGTTAAAGGACTTCTAGTATAAGGATCAATAGGATTAGAAAGTAATTGAGTTTCAATAGTTTGTCTATCACAAGTCATATTAGAAGCAGGAAGTATAACAGGATCATCCATAATTTCATCAGTTAAAGGATCAATAAATTCTTCAGGTGCATCATCATAATTTATTTTTTTTTCTTCTGCTAAAATTTCTGCATTTTTCAATTGTTTATTTACAAAATTATCAAAAAATTCTGATGTTTCATAATCTAATTTAACTTTTGATTTTGAATTTTTAATTTGAATTGCAGTTAAGAAATTATCATATTTATAACATCTTTCATCAGTTACAACATATTCTATAAATTCTTCATAATCTTTAAATGCAACATATATTTTTATTAATGATGATAAAATGAAACTTGGATTGAAATTATAATCTGATTTATTTTTTACTTTTAATTGTTTACTTTTTGAAGTAAATTCATCTAAACAATAATTTAATAAATTTGCCATTCTTTCTGCTAATTTTAAATTCATAAAATATTTTTGTAAACAATTACATATTATGACTAAAAAATCAAGTGATGAATTTAATAAATTTGATGAGGGCTTTAACAATCTATCATTTTCCATAAATTTATTTTCTTCTAATTGTTTTGTTTCTTCATCTAATTTATCCCAATTTTCTTTATCATCTTTTTTATCTTGGTAAATTTTAATATCAGTTAATTTTTGAATAACTTCATCAATTAAAAATGTAACATCACTCATTAACATATTTAACATCTTTGTAGCGTCTTCTGAATAATCATTTGCATATGATAATATTTGTTCTTTGAAAATATCTTGATGACTTTTAAAAACATTATTTATTAAAGTTAAAACTTTATTTCTAACTGCAAATCTTTCATAATATTGATTTGAAGTTCCTAATCTTTCAGCATCAACAAAAACCCTCATAACACATAATATCATTTTCTTTTTTACAAATTCATCTTTTAATAATCTATTATGAGCTGATTGAATATGATTTTCTTTTTTTTCATAGTCATTTAATAAGAATGTATATAATAATATATCAAAAATTTGACTTCTTAAATGGGGATTATGTATTAAATCTAATCTACTTGAATAAATTAATGCAAAGTATACAATATCTGTTACTAAATCTAAATTTTGAAAATATAAATTTGCTGAAAATTGTCTTAGTAAATTACAACTTTCTATTAAATTTGATATTAAAATTTCTGGAATTGATGATAAAGTAATATTTGATTTTCCATCTATTAAATTATAAAAATCTTTATTAAAATCTTTTAAATTTTGGAAATCATTTATATTTAAACTCATTAAAAATACATTTGATATTCTATTAAATACCATTATTGCTTCTGTAAATTTATCACTTCTAATATAAATATCTAAACATTTTTTTGTGATAAAAAGTTCTTTTGTTTGTTCATTATTTATTCCAAAAGTTTTATAATTATCTTGTAATCTTTGAACAGTTTTTAAATATGCTTTACTTAAATGTTGAATAAAATAACTATAAATACAATGAATTAAAAAAAACATTTTAGTAATTCTTGTATATTTTTTTTCCTCACTTTCCTTTTTATTATCTTCTATAAATTTTTTTGAAATTTCTGAATCAATTAAATCAAATTTACTAAAATGAATATTATTATCATTAAAAATGAATTTAAAATCAATTAATTTAACAACATCAATAATAAAATTTGAATCTTTTAAATTAAAATTTTGAATTTCCTTTAAACATTGATTAAAAAATAATTTACTCAAAACCATAAACAAATTCATTAAAAAACCACTAGTAGAAGAAATCATAATATTAGGTTGCATTTTATTCCATTCAACATTATAATTAACAATATTATAAAAATATAAAAAGCATAAATCTTCATTTTCATCAATTAAAAATTGAACTAATTTACTAAGATCATCAATTAGAGAATTTAATTTAGAAGAATATGACTTAACATTAATATCATTTTCATTTATTATATTTCTTCCAAAAGCATTTTTAATTTGTTCAACTGGACTTTCCCAAGGAATCATACTTAATAAAGGACCTAAATAAGAAACACCCATTAATAATCTTCCATTAATATCTTTTGGATTAAATTGTTCATTTTCCATAAATACATTTCTTACAATAGGATATTTTTCAAATATTAAAGTTAGTAATTTTATATTTTTTCTTATATTATTATTTTTAAAAAATGTTTGATTATCAATATTTTGAATATGTATTATTTCAAATAAATAATCAAATACTGATGATAAAGCTTCTTTATCATTACCACAATTATTAATAAAATCACCAAGTAAAAAAAATAATTCTTCCTCTTCTGATATATTAAAATATTCATTTAAATTTTTTTTAATTTCATCTCTATTTATATTTAAAGAGAAATTCTCTGGAGAAGTTATTATTTGCCCTAAATAAGTAGCAATAACTCTTCTTACTTCTGAAAATTTTGGTCCTAAATCTTTTTTAAAACGAACTTCAATCATTTCATATGCTCTATGATAACTTTTTAATAAATAATTTATTATATTATTTTTATATGGTGTATCATTTATTATTGATAAAAGAATTTCATCTAAATTTTCTAAACGAAATACATTTGGTTTTCCAAATGATAATATTTGAGCACAATACATTTCTAAGAATACATAATTTTTTTTATTTTCTGAATCTAAAGATATTTGAAATACTTTTTCTATTACTATATTTTCGAAATCTATATTTTTCTTTTTTTCTTCTTTTGGTTTTTCTTCATTTATTGGATTTTGGAAATTTATATTTTGAGGGATTATTGTTTCTTTTTTCTCTTCTTTATTTTCTATTTTAATATTATCACTTTCTTTTTTTATTTCAGATTCTGTTTTATTTTCAGGGTTTTTATTTAATATTTCTAATTTGAATTTTGGTGGTTCTTCTTTTTTATTATCTTTTTGTTCTTCTTCATCAAATTCTATTAAATTAATCTCTTTTTTTGGTTCTGATTCATCTTCTTCATCATTTAATCTATAAAATTTATATTTTTTTTGTTCTTCTTTTTCATTTATTCCTTCTGATGTTTTTAATGCAGTTTTCTCAGGATTTTTTAAAGTAATAAAACTTAATTTAGGTCTATTTTCTTCTTCATTTTTAACTTCTTTTTTCATTTCTTTATATTCTTTTTTTTCTTCGTTAATTTGATTGTTGATTATATCATTATCATTATTATTAATATTATTATTATTAGTATTATTATTATTATTTTGTGTATTATCTGAAGGTGGCATTGAAAAATTTGCCCATCTATTCATCATATTTGCTTTTGTAATATCTTCATTTGTTTTATTTGTATTATTATTATTTGAATTATTTTGATTAGGATCTTGATTATTATTTTGTTTCCCTTGTTCTTGACCCATTTAATTAATTATAAAAAAATAAAAAATAAAAAAAAATAAGGTTAATTTGTTTTTTAAATATTATTATCTATTTAATAAAAAAATGCTAATTGAAAAGACTTCAGGAAGATTAAGTTTAATAAAAACAAAAGAACAAGTATTATCATCATATAGAGATAATAGTCCAGCTACAAAACAATTACAATTAAAAAATTCAGTTAATATGGCATTAACAACAAGAAATAAAGTTGATGATTGTGAAGATGAAAATAATAGATATTGTGAATGTGGAGGTATATTTTTTAAAGGAGTTTATAATGAAAAAGAAATAATAGTTTGTGAAAAATGTTTAAAAGTAAAATATTTAAAAAGTAAAATTAAAAAACATAGTATGAGAAAATCTTTAGATTGTAAAAATGATAATTTAAGAAAAATTGTTTTAAATCAAAATGTTCCAGTTTTAAAAAAACATAAATTAGCAGGTAAAATTTATAAAAAACCTATTCCCCAAAAATTAAATATTGATATTGTTTCAAATACACAAAAAAATTTTGTTAACATAAATGATTATAAAAAAAATAATTTAAATACTAATTATCTAAATGATAATATCAATACATTTTGTATTGAAGAAAATCAAATGAAAAATATTAATAATAAAGATGTTAAAAAAAGACAAAAAAAAAGATTTTTAAATTCTGTTCCTGATTTTCGAACTCTACTTAAAAATTTTTATTCAAATACAGTTGTATTTAAAAATGAAGAAAAAGAAAATTTAGAAGAAGAAAAATCAAATTCAATTTCAATAACCGATGATTTAAATATAAATGCATTTAAATTAATAAAATTAATTGGTAATGGTTCCTATGCAAATATATATTTAGTACAAGAAAATAAAACAAAAAAAAAATATGCTTTTAAAAAAATAATAGTTGATGGTGAAAGAGAAGTTGAAAAAATAAAAAATGAAATTGAAATTTTAAAAGTTTTATGTGAATTAGATAATGATTCAAAAAAAAGTATATTAGAAATATACAAATATTGTATAAAAAAATTAGATATTACATCATATTGTTTTTATTTTTTAATGCCATTAGCAAAAACAGATTGGTTAAAACAAATTGAAGATGAAAATATGATTTATACAGAAGAAAAATTAATAGAAATTTTAATAAATTTATCAAAAGCTTTAAGTATTATGCAATATAAAAATATTGCTCATAGAGATATTAAACCACAAAATATTTTAATAATGGATAATGGAGATTATAAAATTGCAGATTTTGATGAAAGTATTTTTGTTAAGAAAGCATATAATTTTTTTGAAATAAAAGGAACAGAAATGTTTATGTGTCCACTTCTTCATAATTGTATTTTTAGTGGATGTAAAAAAATTAAAATTAATGTTTATAAAAGTGATATTTATTCTTTAGGTTTATGTTTTGTTTATGCTATTACTAAAAATTTAGATTTATTAAATGATATTAGAAATTGTTCTAATGATAATAAAAATAAAAATGATATTTTTAATTGTATAAATGATCATGTTGAATATAGTGAAGAATTTAAAAATTTGATAATGAAAATGATTGCATTTAATGAAAAAGAAAGATTAGATAGTATTGAATTATATTCTATAGTTAAAAAAAATTATTTAGAGTGTTAAGTAGAGTATTATTATTTCATTATTGTTATAGGTAATTTTAAATATTATGATTAATTTTTTTATTTATTTATATCAAACACAAAGTATGGTTTATTCATTATATATTTTGTGTTATATCAGAATTTTTTAAAAATTTAAAAATTAGTTAATTATATTTATTTATATATTTATTTACATTAAAAAAATTATATTAATTTTGATTAATATTTAATTTAGGGATAATTATATCATCTTTTTCTTTATTATTTGGTAAATCTTCAATTTTAACTCTTTTTTCTCTCATAAACTCAGGATGAATATTACAATCAAAACTATATTCCTTTTTTAAATTATTAAAAAATTGATTTTGTGATTTAAGTTCTTTAGAATCAACTTGAGTTTCCCCATCAATAAAATTTTCAACATTTTCATTTTCATTTTCATTTATTATAAATTCATTTTTAAATATCCCTTTATTTTTTTTTATTTTACTATTAATTTTAATATCTTCCATATCTTCATCACAACTTTTATTTTTCATTCCAAAACCAATTTGTTTATCATCAAGAGTAGTACTAACAACAAGTAATTTTTGTTTTAATTTTGAGAAAATATAATCATCAATAGTACCAGGAGCATATAAATATTTAATATCAACAAAATTACTATTTTGTCCAATTCTATGAGCTCTATCTTCAGCTTGAATCATTAAAGCAGGAGTCCATATTAATTCAGCAAAAACTACTATATTTGCTGCTGTTAATGTTATTCCAGTTGATGCTGCATTTAAACTTAAAACTGCTACTTTTATATTATTATCTTCTTGAAAATTTTTCACATATTCAAATCTCATTTCTTGAGGTGTTTTACCATCAATTCTTATATATTTTACTTTTTTATTTTTTAAAAATTCTTCTATTCGATTTAATACTATTTGATGATGAGCAAATAATAGAAATTTTTCATCTGCTTCTAATAAGTCACTTATGTATTCTATTACTCCTTTTATTTTTGCTAATCCTGATAATGAATATAAATTCATTACACTTTCATTGTTTATTCCATTTTTTTCTTTTTCATTAATTTTTATTTGCTCTAAGATTTTTTTATCTGCTTCTATTTCTATTTTACTTCTTCTTTTTGGAGGAAGTTCATTTAAAACATCTTTTTTTAATCGTCTTATCATCATTGTTTGTAATATAAAATGTAATTCTTTTGTATAAGATGCACCTGACCAATTAATTCCAAAAGGTGTTGGAATTGGATCACAATATCTTTTTCCATATCTATTAAAATTATAAAATAAATCTGGTCTTAAAATTCTTAATGAAGTAAAACCTTCCATTGGTTTATTTAATAATGGAGTACCTGTTAATAAAATTAATCTCTTTGATCTAATTGCAATAGGAATAATAGATTTTGTTCTCTGAGCATCTTTATTTTTTATACAATGTGCTTCATCTAAAATAACAAAACTAAAATGTTTTGATTTTAACTTTCCTTTAATATGTCTTAATAAATCATATGAAGAAATATAAAATTTACAATGAGGATTTAATTTATTTCTACTATTATTAATAATTTGAATATATTTTTCTTTTAATAAAAGCCATTTCATTAATTCAGCTTTCCAAGAATATTTCATTGAACCAGGACAACAAATTAAAACAGGCCAATTTTCTCTATATAAATAACAAAGTGATATTGCTTGTATTGTTTTACCAACTCCCATTTCATCAGCTAATAAAAATCTACAATGATGTTGTATTCCAAAATTAATTCCTTCTTTTTGAAAAGAAAATAAAGAATTTAATAAATGTTCAGGTAACATTTCAATTATTTTTTTATTTTTATCATCAGATGAATAATCAATAATTTCTTTTGATTCATTATCTTCAGCAACAGTTAATTTTGTATAATTTGTATTTTCAATTACTTTTAAAACAAATTCTGGAATTTTTATTATGTGATAATCATCTTTAAATGGATTAAGGGATTCTTTTATTTTTTCATATTCTGAAAATGGGGCTAACCAAATTTTCATTTCTTGTTCAAAATATGCGCCATTTGAAATTATTATTTGTTCTATTTCTTCGGTTATACATTGTTCGGGAACAAATTCTATTGATATTGTTAATTTTGATATTATTTGAAAATGAATTCCATTTTTTTTTTGAGTTTGAGTTATTATTGAAAAGGATTCATTTGAATTATTGTCTTCTTCTGTATCTTCTATAAGGTTTTTTGGTTTTTTTTGTTTTTTTATTTTTAAAGTAGTTTTTGAATTTTTTTTTGATGAATTCATATCATCATTTATATCATCTTGAGTGTTATTTTCTGATGATAATAGGAATTTTTGCTTTGATGATATATTTTTTTTTGAAAGTTCAGTCATTTTTTTTAAATTTAAATTGTATAATTATAGAAAGTGTTTATAAAGAAAATTTTTTCTAATTAGTTTTTTTTTAAATCAATTAATTAATTTTTAAAAGGGTTAAAATATAAATTAAAATTTAATAATAAAAGTTTTTTATATAAAATAGAAAAAAAAAAAAAATTTATAAAATATTAAAAAAAAAAAACACACACAATAAAAGAATGGGAGGATGTTGTTCAGAAAATCGAATTAATATTGAACATTCAGATTTAAAAAAATTATCATCAAATAGAGTAGATAACTTTTCAAAAATATCAGATTTTAGAAAAATATATGAATACATATCAACATTAGGTGCAGGTTCCTTTGGAAAAGTTAGATTATTTAGAAATAAGATATATAAGAATTTAAAATTTGCAATAAAAACATTAAAAAAAGAAGGAATATCAAAAACAATGTATGAATGTATAATTCAAGAAATTAATATATTACGTTCATTAGACCATCCATATATAGTAAAATATTATGAAACATATGAAGATGATTTTCATATTAATATTGTTATGGAATATTTACCAGGTGATAATTTATTTAAATACATTTCATTGAAGAAACATTATAATTTTACAGAAAAAGATATGTCAGAAATAATATATTTATTATTAAAAGCTTTATTATTTTGTCATAATTATGGAATTGTTCATAGAGATATAAAACCAGAGAATATTTTATTTGAAAAAAATAATGATTATTCAACAATGAAATTAATTGATTTTGGTTTAGCTACAAATACTATAAAAAAAGATAAAAAAACTGTAGGAAGTCCATATTATATGTCACCAGAAATAATAAAAGGAAATTCAAATCCAAAAAGTGATTTATGGTCAGTTGGAATTATGTTACATTATATGTTAACTGGTATATTCCCATTTGAACCAGATGATAAAAATAGTATTTTTGATATTATTACTAAAAAAGATTTTGATGATAAATATATTAAAAATTGTAAATGTACACCTGAAGCAAAAGATTTAGTTTGTCAATTAATTGTAAAAGATATTAATAAAAGATTATCTGCAAAGGAAGCAATAAAACATACTTGGTTTAAAAGATTTGAAGATGAAATAATTGAAGAACAATTAGTAATTGACCACGAAACGATAGAAATGTTAAAAAAATTTTCAAAAAAAAATTTTTTTCAAAAAGAAATATTATTCTTTATGGCAAAAATAGCAGAAGGAAAAGAAATAAAAAAATATAAAATAATGTTTAATAAATTAGATATAAATAATACAGGAGTATTAACATTTAATGATTTAAAAATATCAATAAATGAATTAAAATTGAATATTTCAGAAGAAGATTTAAATATAATTTGGAATGGAATTGATTTTCATAAAGATGGTCAAGTTAATTATACTGAATTTTTAGCTGCTATGACTTCTTCAAGTGAGTTAAATAAAGAAGAAAAAGAATGGAGTGCTTTTAAATATTTTGAAGATAGTAAATTACCTGGTTATATTACTTTTGATTCTTTGTTAAATGCTTGTGAAGCTTTCAAATTAGCTATTAATGAAGAAGAAATTAAGAAAACTTTTGAAAAAGAAAATCAAGAAAAAATTGATTTTGATACTTTTAAAAAGTTTATTGAAGATGATGAAAATGAATAATAATATTATAATATATTTTTAATATAATATTATAGGTATATATTTATTGAGTTTTTTAGTTTCTTATTTTCATTTTTTAAAATTAAATTTAAATGTTTTTTATATTAGAAAAGTTTTTTGATAAATTATATATTTAAAATTTTTCATTTAAATACAAATTAAATATAATGAAAATAAAAAATTTTTATTTTTTTGAATTTTTTCTATAATATTTTTGATTCCCTAAAAATTTAGGTTTTTCAAAATATCTTCCATAAGGATTTGTATTATTATCAAAAAATTTTTTATTATTTTCTTTATTATTATTAACTCTATGACTAAAACTATTATATTTTTGACTATTTTTTTTTGAGAAGAATGTTTTTGCTTGAATATTATTTTTTAACCGAATTGGAATTTTAAATTCTATATTTCCATTAATTAAATAATATTCTTCAATTATTTTTTCTACTTTTTCATAATATTCTTTTGGGCAATTTGGGTCTATTAATTTTTTAATAACATCTTTTCCTAATTTTTGATTAAGTAAATTTAATATTCCTGAATTATTCATTATTTTAATGATTAAATCATTTGAATTTATATTATTATTATTATTATTATTATTATTATTATTATTATTATTATTATTATTATTATTATTATTATTATTATTATTATTATTATTATTATTATTATTATTATTATTA
>JAJJLH010002288.1:0-29118 GCA_023806865.1 Isotricha sp. YL-2021a | reverse complement strand
TTCATTATTTACTTCTTCATTATTTTCTTCATTTTTTTCTTCTTTATTTTCTTCATTATTTTCTTCATTTTTGTTTTCTTCATTATTTACTTCTTCATTATTTTCTTCATTTTTTTCTTCTTTATTTTCTTCATTATTTTCATCATTATTTTTTTTATCTTCTTCTTCTTTTTTTCTTTGTTCTTCAGCTTCTTTTAATTTATCTTCAAGTTCATTAAGCATTCTTTGTTCTTCTTCTTTTTTAAGTTGTTTTAAATCTTCCTCAGCTTGTTTTTTCAAATCATCATCATCACCATAATCTTTATCTTTCTTCATACCAATAATATCAGTTTCTTCCTTTTCTTGATGTGAATAAAATTGAGAATGAAATTGACTCTCATTGATTTTTTTTTCTTCAGTCTCATCAACTTTTTTTTTTTCTTCTTGTTCTTCTGGTTCAATAAAAGCATTAACTTCTTCTTTTTCTTCTTCTTCAATTTGAGCTTCATGAAGTCTTTTACATTCCTAAAAAAATAAAAAAAAAATTTTTTTTACTTTATTAATTCCAATATCATCATTTGAAAAATACAAAGAATCAGTTTTTGGATCATATTTAAAATCTTTAATCATTTGTTTATATCTTGTATAATATTTTTGAATTTCTTCAATTGATTCTCTATTATCAAAATCTAATTCAAATGATTTTTCTGGTTTATCAATTCCATCAATTTTAACTTTGAAATTATCTTTAATAACGAAAAATTGAATATTACATTTTCCAAGTCCATTAATATCACTTTTACATTGATATAATTTTTTTAATTTTTTTCTTTCTTCTTCAAGTTCTTTTCTTCTTTTCTCTTCTAAAGCTTTTTTCCTTTGTTCACTTTGAATATTTTTAACACCTTCAAAATCTTTAGCATCATATTCATGAAAAGTTTTTAAAGATCTTCCAGTACTAAAATTATTTTTTTTATTAGTTTCTGTTAAATGATATTTTGGTCTTTGAGTTCTGCAAAAATCAATTGAAGGAAAAATACAATGATTTCTTTTATAATATTGACTTTGTTCATAATCTTTTGCATATTGAGTAAAATTATATATTGATTCTTTTTCTTTTAGTCTTTTTAACATAAATTGATTTTCTTCTGCTACTCTTATTACTTCTAATTTTTTTGGTCCTGATATGAAATTTTTGTTTATTTTGTATTGAGGTTTTAAAAGTTTCATTCTTCTTTTTAAACTGTTATTGTTAATGTCCATTATATGTTTAAATAAATATGTGTTGTCTTTTAATATTTCGAATTCTCTTACTAAAATTATTTTTTTTATATAAAAAATTTTTACTTTTACTAGTCTTTATAATATTTCTATGAATTTCGTTTTTATAAAAGTAGAAACTTTCAGGACATTGCATGTTCACTTCTGGCTTTGCATTTTGAATTTTTCTTGCCATATATTCGTTACTTTCGGCCCTCCAGTGCTCATTTAAGTGTCTGTTTATTACATATTGTTTGTGCATTTTTTTTTAATTGAGTTATTAAATTTATTATTTATTTTTTTATTATATATTCTATTTTTTTTATTTTTTTTTCTTTTTTTTTAAATTATTTTTTGGTTTTTAATAAAATAACAGCATTTAGTTTTTAATTAATTTATGAGTCTTTAATACAAAATAGTTATAAAAAAGAATAAGATTGTACTTATAATTTTTGATTTTGAATATATAATTATATATTCTTTATATATATATAAAAGCATATATATAAATGGAAAAGAAATATAAATTAATTATGATAGTAATAATTTATTTATTGATGATAATAATTAGATAAAATTAAATATTATAGAAAAAATATAAACAAAAAAGTAAAGAAATAATTTTATCCTATAATTAATTTACTTTAAATAAAAAAATTTTTAAAAATTTTATATAAAAAAAATAAAAAATGGGTGGATGTTGCACACCAAAAAAGCCAATAGAGCCAGAAATGGAAGAGCGAATGAATGAAATAAGTAAAAATAAAAAATTACATTAGAAAAATCCTTTAAAAACTCCCCAAAATTATATTCTCTTCTAATAAGAATCCAATCACGTTTACGTGGTTTAATAGTACGTCGAAAACTAAACATTTTCAAATCAAAACCAAGCATCTTCCAAGATATGCAAACAACCTTAACACACTACACTCCAATAGAAACAACTAAAATAGTAAAAAAAAAAATTATAAAAAAATAAATTTTATATAACATTAATAGACAGAACAAGAAATAGAATCCCTCCTAAAAAATTACCCTCCCCTCGAAGATGGAATCCCAGTAAAACTTCGTCAAAGTGTAGAATATGATAACAAAGCGATTTATTATGGAGAATGGAATATAGAAAAAAACAAAAAACACGGTCGTGGAATTCAAATATGGAGTGATGGTTCAAAATATATAGGTTATTGGAAAAATGATAAAGCAAACATTAAAGGTAAATTAATACATTCAGATGGTGATATTTATGAAGGTGAATGGTTAGATGATAAAGCACATGGTTATGGTATTTATAAACATACTGATGGTGCTAAATATGCTGGATATTGGATTGAAGATAAACAAGGTGGTGAAGGAACTGAAACTTGGCCTGATGGTTCTAGTTATGTTGGGAGTTATAAAAATGGGAAAAAATGTGGTAAAGGGAAATTTAAATGGGCTGATGGTTCTTCTTATGAAGGTGATTTTCTAGATAATAATATTCATGGGAAAGGTATTTATACTTGGGGAGATAAAAGACAATATATTGGAGATTGGGTTAATAATAAAATGGAAGGAAAAGGTGTTTTTACTTGGCCTGATAATAGAAAATATAATGGAGATTATTATAATGATAAAAAAGATGGTTATGGAACTTTTGAATGGGCTGATGGAAGGAAATTTGCTGGATATTGGAAAAATGGGAAACAAAATGGTGAAGGGGAATTTTATAATCCTGTTACTGGAGTTACTAAGAAAGGTTTATGGGAAAATGGTAAAAGGGTTAAATGGTATTAGAATTATATTTTTTTAATTTTTTTTAATTTTTTTCAAGTTTTTAATAATGGTATTGCTACTTTCTTTTTTCATTGATGTTTTTTTTGTTATGTGTTTTTCTTCAATGGAAAATTAGTTTTTTTTATATCTTTATATTATTTAAAATGAAACAAAGACATTTTTAAAAAAAATAATAATATTTAATTCAATTCTGTAAAAATAAAAAATAAATAAATTAAATTACTACTTTACTATTTAACATTTATTAATTATAAGGTGATCTTCTACCAGGTGGATAATTATATTGTTGATTAGGATTATTATATTGTTGATTATATTGTGGATTATTATATTGTTGATTAGGATTATTGTATTGTTGATTATATTGTGGATTATTATATTGTTGATTAGGATTATTATATTGTTGATTATATTGTGGATTATTATACTGTTGATTAGGATTATTGTATTGTTGATTCATATTTGGAGTTCTTCTTTGTTGTAAATTATTATTATTAGGAGTTCTCCTTTGTTGATAATTATTATTCCCATTAAAATTATCATTCCCAAAATCCATATTCATATCATTAAAATCTTCAGCAGATGGTAATCCTAAAGGTTGATTATTATTCTGATTATTTCCTGCCCCAATTCTTTGCATATTATTCCTCATATTATTAAGTAACTGATAATTTTTCTCAAATCCAACTTTTTGTCTATAATCATTATACTCCCTATTAAAATTCTCTAAATCTCCTTCATTCATTCCTCTAAAAATATTATGTTCCTCCTGTTCCCCACTATTCTTATTCCTTTGTTTAATCAATTTAGCCCCTCTATCATCTAAAAGTCTCTGATGAGCAGCTTTTTGTATTCCATTACTATTTTTATAAGCTTCCTGTTTCTCACTAATTCTATGACCATCATCACCAACTTGTCTAATTGCTCTACTTTGATAACTTTCTTTAACAGGTTGTCCAGAAGAATAATCAACTTTACTAACATAAGCTTGTGATATCATAGTACCTTTATTAGCACCTCTTAAGTTTTGATTATTAACATTTACTAAGTTATTTTGTAAATTATTCATTTGTTGATTCATATCACCAATTAAATTTTGAATATGATTCCTTCCAAAACCAAAATTTGAAAATACATCATCGAATGGATCACTAAAATCATCAATCCCAAAATATGGTTTGTTTAGGAAATCGTTGAAAAAATGATCTAGGTTGTTATTTTGTTGATTAGGGTTAAATTGAGAGTTTTGTCTATTAGGGTATTGGGATGGGTTGGAATATGGGTTTTGGGAGTTGCTTCTTTGGTAATTGTTTTGAGGACGGTTGTTGTTCATATTTTTTTTTTATTTGTTATTTTTTGGTTATGGAATTTTCTATTAAATAGTTTTTTTGGAAAAGGAATTTTTTTTAATTTTTTTGTTATATTATTTATATTTTATTATTTTTTTTTTTTATTTTAATTAATGTATTTTGGAGATTATTTTGATTAATTACTTTATTATCTATTTTATTTAGTTCTTTTTGTATATTTATTCTGAATTTTTAAATTTAAAAAATAAATTTTTGAAATGAGTTATAATGATTTTTATAAAAGTAAAGTTATGTTTAAAGATTATTATAAAGAATTTGAATATACAAAATCATATAAAGATTTTTTAAAGAAAGTACATGACATATTTAATCTTTCAGAAACAATTGAATTGAAAATATTTTACGTAAGTGAAAATGATGATAAAATTTTAATCAATAATAATGATGAATATAATAAATGTAAATTTAATGAGGATGGATATTCTATTTTTGAAATGGAAATAAAAGAAAATAAAATTGAAAATGAAATTGATGATAAAGAAAATAATATAAATATCAAACCAAATAAAACTAAAATTAAATATGAAGGAGAAGAAAATGAATTTGACTATATTGAAGATTTTGATAATTTTATAGAAGAATGTAAATTCCAATTTGATATTTCTGAAATATCAATATTAAATTTATATAATACAAATAAAAGTAAAATATTAGTTGAAAATAAAAAAATTTATGATTCATTGATTCCTGATAAACAAGGATATTTATTTTTTGAATTACAATATATTCCCAATGAAGAAAAATTAATATGTATATCAGAAAAAAATGATAAATTTGATGAAAGTAAAATAAATAAAAAAAAAACAGCTTTAAATAAATCAAAAAAATTATTTATAGATTTTAATAAACAATATAATAATAATTATTTAGTCAAAAAAATAAAAGACAATTTAGATTACAAATTTGAAGAATTAAAAAATATAAATGATGATTATTTGAATTTAAAAATAATTGATTTGAATAAAAAAATAAATGAAAAATTTAAGGAATTGAATCAAATTATATCAAAAAAAGGAATAATTCATAGGAGAGCATATTCAAATAATATTTCTAAATACAAAATGAAAAAGGAAAATAATTTTTCAATAATTAAACTACTTAAAAATAAAATACCATATCCTAAAAAAAATATTCTTGTAAATAATAAATCATTAAAAAAATGTTCATGTGAATTTAAAGAGTCATATTATCATTATAAATTTTATAATCCACCAATAAATGACAAAAAAGAAATTAAAGTCAAAAATAATGGAAAAAAAATTTGGCCTAAAGGATGTATGATATCAATGAGTAATAAATATAATAATAAAAAAATTAATATTTATGGTATAACAAAAAGAGAAGTTAATATAAATGAAGAAATAACAATTCAAATAAATTTTATAATAAATATTGAATATAATTATTCCTTTAAATCAAGTTTTAAAATTTATTGTAATGATTATATTTTTTCTTATAATAATTGTGAAATTAAAATTGATATTATAACAAAAGATTTACATAAAATACCAAGGAATAATAGTAAATTATTATCAGAAAAAATTCAATTTTATAATAATAAAATTTTAAAAATGAACTCAAAAGAAGCAAACTTTCATATTAATATAAATAGAAGTTTTACTCAATTAAATAAATCTACTTTATATAATTTAAAATCAAAAAAAAAGAAAATAATTAAAGAAAATAAAAGTGAATCAAATTTAAAACAATATTAACTATTCAATAAAAAATAATAAATTTAAATTTAATCATCTAAATTTGACTATTTGGTATTTTTTCTTTTTTAATTTCATTATTAACTGAATTATTATTATTTGAATTTAAACTTAAAACATTTAAAATACTTTCATTAGTCTTAACAAAAAATTGTTCTTGTCCGTTTTTAATATCTTCAAAGAATTTTTTTTGCTCTTCATTTAAAATTTTGATTGAATCATTAATTGTTTTAAAAATAAATTCTTTTAAATCTCTATTCATTTCTTTAGAAAATAAATCATTAATTTCTTTTTTTTTACAATTACTTTCTTTACTATCATCAGTTTCAATAATATCAATATTTTCAAATATCATTTTTTCATTATCTTCTTTTTGTTTTTTATTATTTCTATTATTTTGTTTTTTATTTTTCCCTTTATTATTATTTTTACTCTTTTTTCCTTTATTAATTGTTTCATTAATTTTTATTGAAGATTTAACTTTTTTTTTCTTTGATTGTGTTCTTGTATTAATTTTAATTTGACTTACTTCATTAATATAATTAGTAATTTTTTTTGGAGAAGAACAAACTGATCTTGGTTTATAATCATTTAATTTAATCACTTTTGTATTTCTCATTGATCTTGGTGAATATTCTTCATCTTTTTGAGGACTTTTTGATTTTATTGATTTTTTACTTTTTACTGATAATGGTTTACTAATTATATTTTTCTTTGTTGTAGCTTGTTTTTTTCCTCTTTTTGCCATTTGATTTTATATAAATTAAAGTTGATAATTGATATATATATTATAGTGAATTTTAAAAAAAAAATATTTTTTAAAGTGAAAAATTAAAGAAATTTTTAATTTTATTATTTTTTTTTTAAGATAAATATTTATTAAAAAAATTTATTTATAAAAAATATGAAAAATGAACTATCTGAACTTAAAGCTCCTAAAATTCATTTTAAGATACCAAAAAAAATACCAACTTTTCTTAATATAAATAATAATGTAAATACTGATATTAATAATTATAAATTATTAAAAATGAATGATACAATATCAACCAATGAATCAATTGAAGATGATGATAATGTAAATATATTAGATGAAAGTTTTGATACTAATAATCATAATATAAAAGAAGAATATAATAATAATATTGATATTCTTTACATAATTAAAATAATTCAAAATAATAAGAATAAAATTTTATAAAAAATATATATAAGATAAGTGATGTAATTGAAAAAAAAATATTGTATTATAGATAATTACAAGTTTTATTAAGAATCATATAAATATGTAATATTTGTTGAATATGTTGATTAAATAATTTAATTAATAACTAATAATATATCTCATTGTTGTTATATAAATAAATAATAATCTATATTATATAAATTAATTTATAAAAAATGATGGAGAAAAAATTATTTTTAAATAATTATTTAATATAATTTATTTTCTTATTTAAAAAAAAATTAATTATATATTTAAATTTTAAATTGAATTAAATATGGACTCTTTTTTGATTCATAATAATAGAAATGAATTTTTAGAAGTAGTAAAAGGAATATCAAAAAGTAAATTAATGGAAAGAATGGAAGGAAATAAAAAGCCAATAAGAGTTCATATTAAAACAAAATCTAGTTTAATTTATCATGAATTAAATCCAAGTAAAGAAAAAACTCAAAAAATTATGAATAATTATTTTAAAACTATAAAAACAAAAAGAGATTTTAGTAATGAATTATCATCAAACAAAGAATATAATGATTATACTATAGTCAATAATAATAATAAAATTTTAAATCCTGAAATAAGTCAAAATGTTTTTTCACAAAGACCAAATATAAGTTATATTAAAAAATCAAGTTTAAAAAATAAGGAGAATAATAATAAAATTAATGACAATAATAATAAAAAAAATAGGAATATAGAAGAAAAAAAAAATAATGAACAAATTAGTAGAAGGGTATCTTTTAATAGTGAAATAAATGATAATTCTAAAAGAAATCATAGTAATAAATCTTCAAATAATTTAGAAATAACAAATTCTATTATTTCAGATAATAATACGAATGTTAATAATATAAATAATAATTATAATATAAATATAATTCATGAATTAAATAAAAATAAATTAATTAGTCCATTAGCTTCTTTTCATAATTCAAATAAGGGAAAAGTAAGTATTAGAAATAATATAATATCAAAAAATTTCAATTGCCCTGAAGAAAAAGATATATTTAAACAACATAAAAATAAAACATTTTCAAATATAAATGTAAATAGTGAACCAGTGTCTTATAGAATAAATGATAATAATAATGAAAATATATTTAAAAGAGAAATTAAAAATATTCAAAAAAAAAATTTAAGTAATCCAAATTTAATGGAATTAGAAAAGAATAATAATAAAATGAATACAATTATAAAAATAGAAGACTTAATATATTTAGAAGAAAAATTAAAAAATATTTTAAATAATTTTGATAATTTAGAAGAATTAAAAAGATTATGTGTTGAATGGTATAATTTTTATTATTATTCTTCTTTTTATAATGTTTTTAAAAATTTTTCTTTATCTAATTCCAAAAAGTTAGAAGAAAAAAATATTGGACATGAATATTCTGTTTTAGAATTTTTATCTATTATTGTCATCCATGAAGTAATTAATGATGTAAATATTTCTCAGTCTACAATTAATTGTTTAAATAAATTAATGAGTTTAGTTTATCAAAATTTTTTAATTATTTGTGATTTTTTTGTGTCTGTTATTCCTTTTTATTGTAAAAATACTTTATGGGTTAAAAAATTACAAAGTATTATTATGAAAAATAGAGAAATTGAAATTTCAAATAATCATTTTAATTTATTGAAAAATGGATGTAAGAGTATTGCTATTTTAATAAAAAATATATTGAAATTTTATAATAATAATAGTAATTTTGTAAATGGAAATGAATTAACCTTTTTTTTAAGAAGAAGTTCAAGAATATTAATTAATACATTAAATGAATATTTTAAAAAGAAAATTAATTATGAAGATGAAAAAAATAAAGATTGCAAAAATAGAGAAAAAAATAATATGATAGATATTTCATCAATTATTAATAATAAAAATCTTTCAAATCAAAATTTTACATTAATATTAGAATTAAATGAAACAATAATAAGTATAAAAAAAGATAATAAAGGAAAAGTTATAATAATACCAAGACCTGGATTAACACAATTTCTAAAAGAAATTTCAAAATTATATGAAATTATTATATTTACTACTTTTGATAAAAATTATGCTGATCAAATAATAAATTCAATAGATAAAAAAAATCGATATTTTGAAAAAAGATTATATAAAGAACATACTATTTTTATTAATAATATTTATATTAAAGATTTAAGTCAATTAAAAAGAGATTTATCTAAAGTTATTATTATTGATAATAAACCTCAAAATTTTGAACTTCAAAAGGAAAATGGAATTTATATTAGAAGTTTTAATGGAAATAAAAATGATAATGTTTTATTAGATTTAATTAATATTTTAAAAAAAATAGCTTGTAATAATGAGAATGATGTTAGAAATGAAATTAAGAAATTATATAATGAAATTTTTTCAAAAATTACAACTGATTTAAACGAAAGGACAAATTAATTTATTTTATTATGTAATTTTAAATAGAATATTTTTTTTTAATTATGATATAAAAAATATAGACAAAACAATTAATAAAAGTATAAATATAAAACATTTTTAATTTTATTTTTATAAAAAATATTAATGAGAAAATCAATATTTGTAAAAGAAGGAACAAAAAATTCTTTAAAAAAGACAATATCACAAAAACAAAATAACTTAATGAAAACAGTGAATATAACATCAGAAGATTTTATCTTTGATTTCAAAGCATATAACCAAGAAATATTAGGAAAATATATGACAAAAAAAGAATATCAAACAATAATATCAGAATTAAATATGGTAGTAACAAAAGCATTTATTACAAATAATAAAAAAGAAAAAGTTAAAATATATAAATTTATATATGTACTTCTATTAATAACAATTATATTTTTTATAAGTGGTTCAATTTTCTTAGTAAAAGCCCATAATTTTAAAAATAATCATCCAAACGAATTAAATATCCCATATATAATAGGAGTATTATTAACATTAAGTTCAATTATTATTATAATAGGATTATCAATTTATAATTTTAAGCATAGTTCAATTAGAATGTTAACTATTGAAGATACAATACATTCTTTTATTAGAAAATATGTAAGTTTCTTAAATGTTTATTTTAAAGGATTTTTTAAATGGACTTATCATCCCAAAAAAGCTTTAATAGAATTAACAGTTGAAGATGAAGAAATAATTGACGATGATGATACTGCAAATACAAATAAAATTAAAAATGATATTGAATTAAGGAAAAAAAATAAAAAACCAATTGAATTAGAAAAATTAGAAGAATTATTTGAAGGATATGATAATGAAGATGATGAAATGATAGAAAAAAAATTATTTGGTAATGGTTGGGAAGAATATGATGAATATGATAAAGAAGATGATACTGATCAATATATTCAAGGTCAAAAAAAGAAAATTAATGATATTTATGATATTAAAGATAATGATGGTCAAAGTACAAAATTAAGTAAAGATACTTTAAGATTAATTACTGAAAATGAAGAAAATAATATACAGGAAGAGAATAAAAAAGTTGATAATACTTTTAATAATTTTTCTAGAACTAGAAATGATTTAATTGAATATTTTAAAAATTTTCAAACAAAACACTTTAGAAGTTATTCTGATCAAGTTAATTAATGGAATTTTATATATAAATTTTTTTTTAATTATTTAGTTTTTTTGTTTTTAAAAAATATATTATATAAAAAATAGGTTTAAATAAAATTTTCATTTTCGAAATTATTTACAATTGTTTTTAATTCTGATTGTATTTGCTCAGATTTTAAATTTTTTTGATATAATTTTTCATTTAAATAATTTATTTTTTTAATATAATCAATTAAACAAGAACTTAAAAATTTTTTATCTTCAATTAATTGATTAATATCATTTGATAATTGTTTACATTTTTCTTTTTCTTCATTTACAAGATTTTTTAAATTGATAATTAAAATATTTTGAACATTAGTATTATATTTTTTATTATTTATTTCTTTTTCTAATTCATCATTTTCATTTTTAATTTTTTCTAATTCATTATTCATATTATTATTTTGAGTTTCTATTAATTGTTTTATTTGTTTTATTTTTCCTGTTGAATTATAAATATCAATCATATTATTTTTAGTATTAATTAAAGATTGACAATCTGAACTTAAACTTCTTTTAAAAGTTTTTAGGCTATTATTTAAAGATAATTTTTCTTTTTTTTTATTATGAAATGAAAGTCTTAATTTATCTAAAATATTATATTTTATAGTATTCATTAATTTTAAAGAATTTAATGAATCAAATTGTTTTTTTTTTTTTCTATTTTCATTTGATAATATATCAGAAAATAATTTTTTATGTTTTGTTTTTTCATTATTAAAAAATTTTTTTTTCCAATTTTTATGTTCATTTATTATTGTTTCTTGTTTATTATTATTATTAGGACTAAAAAATATAAAAGAATTTTTTTTTATACTATTAGGTGAATAAAATCTTGAACCTGAAGAACTAAATTCAGATGTTATTTTTGTTGTTGAAGATTCATTTAAATTTTTTTCAAATATATTCGATATACTTTTTTTAAGTTTTTTCATTAATATTTAATTAAATAATAATTATTTAAAATATGAAAAAGACTTATTTATTTTTTTAATATTTTTTATTAACAATAAATAAATTAAATAAAAAATTATTTATGTTTTTTAATAAATTTCATTTTCTTTGTATTAATATCAATATTTTTGAAATTTATATTTTTAATTATATTACTTTCTCTTTCATTATTTTCTTTTTTAAAAGGATTTCTATCTACTTTAATTCTATATTGTACTGCAGAAAAAGGAACTTTTACATGATGAGGAGAAAATAAATTTTTTTTATCAATTGAAGGAGTTTTTAAATTATGAATTTTTCTATTTGAAAGTAAATTTGAATTAATTGATAAATTACTATTTTCAAATTTTTTTATTATTTTATTTTTTTGAGAAGACTCATATGAATTTCTATTATTTTGATTTTTTTCAATATATTTTTTATATATATTTTTTTTATCATTTGTATTTAAATTTATATTTTTTGAACTTTCTTTTGACTTATCTTTTTGATTTGAATGATCTTTATTTTTATTTTCTTTTATATTTTTTTTATAAATTGAAATAAAAGAATTTAATATAGTTTTTTTATCTAAAATATTACCAAGAGATTTCATTGTATTATGTTTTTTAAATATATTATTATTATTAGATTTTTTTTTTTCTAATTTTGTTTTTAAATGATTTACTTTATTAATAGATGCAGAATAATTGTTCATATCAAGTAATTTATTATTGATTTGATTTTTATAAATTGGCATAAAATGATTTGAACTTTTTATTGTTGTTGTAATTGGTCTTTTTGGTAAAAGAGATATTTTATTTGAATTTTGAGAAGTATTTTTACTATTTGGTGATTTAAATTCAATTTTTTTTGTTTTTGTTTCTCTTTTAAAATAATTTTTTTCTTCTTTTTTAATTGGTTTGTTATTTTTTTCAATTGTAGAAGTTGATATTGTATTTAATCTTTCATTTCTTGGACTTTTATTTAAATTATTATGAAAATCATATTTAAATTCTAAATTTAAATTCCTTTTTTTATTATTCTCTGTTCCTTGAAGAATCTTAATTTTTAAATTATCTTTTTTATTATTATTATCAAATTTTTTTACTTCTGGTATAACAGATACAGCAAATTTATGACAAAAAAACTTTTTATTATTATTTAAAGCATTTTGTTGTTCAATATGATTATTTTTAATATTAGAATTTACTCTTTTTGGAGTTTCTAATAAATTATTTTTTAAACAATCAAAATTTTTATTTAAATTAATAACAATTGATTCAATACTTGCAAATGTTGTTGTATCATTATTTTCATCTCTAAAAGAAGAAGTTGGTGTTATAAAATTTATATTATTATTAAAGGGTTTATTATATATTGATATTGAAATTGTACTTTTTGAATCATCATTCATTAATGATGGTTGATATCTATTTATACTTTCTTGAATACTTTTATCAAATATTTTTTCATTTTTTGATTTTTTATTCAAGTCATTTTTTTTCTCTAATTTTAAATTTTTTCTATTTTCTTCTTCTTCTCTTTTTATTTCGTTAAATGCATCTATCATTTTTTGCTTTTTTCTTATATTTCTATATAAATAATAACTTTCTGGTAATATCATATAATTTGGGAATATTTTACTATATTTTTCATAGAAATTATAAATTTTTTTTAAACGAGGTATTAATTCTTTATATGAATAAAATGTTTTTAAAAATTCTGTTGTGTCATCATAAATTAAATAGTCTTTAAATCTAGATACTATTTCACATTTTTCATTAAATATTAAATATGTTGTGTTTATGTATGTATAATTATAATATTTTTTATTTGCTTCTTTTAATAATATAGATTTGGATAATTTATATTTTATAAATGGTTCATTTGAAATATTTATTTTTGAAATTTTATTATTTTTTTGAATTATGGAGGGAGGGTTCATCTTTATCAAATTCAATTTTAAATAAATTAATTTTAAAATTTATAAAATAATTAATAAATGAATTCAAAAAAAATATTTTAAATGATATGAAATGACAAAGTGAATAATTAAAAAATAAATATAATATTCCAATATATAATAATAGTATTTCCATTTAAAAATCCAATATATCAATTTCAGTCTTATAAAAATCTCAAAAAAAAAATTTCATATTTTTATATCATATATTAAATAAAAATATCATAAAAAAATGTCAAACCCAAATCTCCTTGGAAAAAAACGTAAAAATTCCTCTGACTCTCATTCCTCAAGTCCAAAAAAGACAAATTTACATCATCAAAATAAAGAAGATGAAGAAATGATAAAATTAAATGAATCTTTCATTCAAAAAGCAAGAAATCACCCATTATCAATAACAATATCACAAAATCCAGAAATTCATCCAAATATTTCCCCATTAAAATTCCAAATAATAAAAAAATTTAATAAAGCAAGAGCAAGTATAATGACACTTCCTCATTCTGAAGTAGAAACTCCAATTTATATGCCAGTTGGTACAAAAGGAACAATGAAAGGATTATTATCTTGTGATTTAGAAAGAATGAATTGTAAATTAATGTTATCTAATACTTATCATTTAGCTTTAGAACCAGGAGATGAATTTTTAAATGAAAAATATGGAGGAAGTGAAAAAAGAGGAATACATAATTATATGAAATGGAATAAAAATGTATTAACTGATAGTGGTGGATTTCAAATTGTTTCTTTATCAAAATTATCAGTAAGAAGTGAAAATGGTGTTGAATTTATTTCTCATATTCATGGTGATAATAGAAGAATTATATTAACTCCTGAAAAAAGTATGGAAATTCAAAATAATATTGGAAGTGATATTATGATGGCTTTTGATGATGTTATAAGACCAACTAGTAATATTAATGAAATATATGATGCTTGTGAAAGGAGTCTTAGATGGATTGATCGTTGTATTAAAGCACATAAAAGGAAAAGTGAACAAAATTTATTTGGTATTGTACAAGGAGGTTTAGATTTAGATTTAAGGAAAATTGCAGTTGAAGAAATGAATAAAAGAAATTTACCAGGTTATGCTATTGGTGGTATGGCTGGTGGAGAAAGTAAAAATGATTTTTGGAAAGTTGTTGATGTTTGTACTGAATATTTACCTGAAGATAAACCAAGATATTTAATGGGTGTTGGTTATCCTGTTGATTTAGTTATTTGTTCTTTACTTGGTGTTGATATGTTTGATTGTGTTTTTGCTACTAGAACTGCAAGATTTGGAACTGCTTTTACTAATAGTGGATTTATTAAATTGAAAAATCAAAGTAATAAATTAGATTTTGGACCTATTGATAAAGAATGTGAATGTGAAGTATGTAAAAAATATACTAGAAGTTATTTTTATTTTATGTTTAATAAAAATCCAAGAGCTGTTGTTTTAATTTCTTTTCATAATGTTTATTATTTACTTAATTTAATGAAGAGAATTAGAAATTGTATTATTGAAAATAAAGTAAATGAATTTGCTAAAGATTTTTTTATGAAACAATTTCCTATTAGTACTCCTTCTTGGGTGAGAGATGCTTTAGAAAAAGCAGGAGTTGATATTAGTTTTATTGATAAAATTGATGATAATGTCCATTATAATAATTCAGATGGTGAATTTTAGAATAGTAGTTTTTTTTATTTTTTTTAACATATTAAACCCAATATCAATTTTAATTAAAAATTAAAATATTAACAAATTCAATTTTTTATTTTAATTTTCTTTTATTTCTTCAAATTCATTTTTGATTCTAACATTTTCATGTGAACCTAATGAAGGTAAACTATGAGAATTTTTAGCAAAAGCTTCAATAATAGTACAAACTTCTTTAGGATTATTAACATAATAATGAGCACTGGAAGGTTTTTTTCCAACAGTACAAGTAATAACTTTCAAATTTTTAGAATATTCATTTTTAATTAAATCTTTCTTATTTTTCAAATAATAAAACATTTTTTCATCACTAGTATCATCACCAATACACATAATAAAATCAGGAATAATTTCCTTATTTAAATAATCTTTAATAATATGAGAAATAAAATAAGCTTTATTAACACCTCGAGCAATAACTTCAACATAACCTTTTCCATTAACAATTTTTAAATTTAACTTTTTAACAGAACACTCTAATTCATTAGTAATAACACTAGCAAAACTTTTACCTAATTCTTGATCACAATCGCTATATTGCCAAACAATACTACTTTCCTTAATTTCAATAAAGGAACCTTCACATCTTTCAATATAAGGGTTCATAATTTCATGACAAGCATTAATCCAACCATTATTATAATGTTTAATCATTCTTTTCCATTTATCATTTCCTTTACCAGAATTCAATTTATAAACAAAACCATGTTCTGCAGCAAGGTATAAATCTTTGATTTTACCAAACCATTTATTTAATAAATAAGTTCCTCTTCCTGTAATAATATAAATTTGATTTCTTTTATCTTGGGTTAAATCACTTAGTAAATTTAATATTTCTTCTGTTGGTTGATTCCCTTTTAATATTAAATCATCATTATTTTTATCAATTGATGATGATGGTAAAGTTCCTTCATAATCTAAGAATATTAATCTGTGATTTGATTGATTGTATATTGGGATTAATTGTTCTATATTTAATTGAACGAAATTTGAGTGAATTTTCATTAATTTGAAATTTAATCCTTCACCAACTCCTAAATAATATGTATTTTCATCTGATAATTTTGTATTTTTTATATCTTTTAAAAATTTAAATAACCAATTTTTGAATGAGGATTTTTTAACATGTTCAAAATCTTTTTGTGATGAAATATAATCTTTTTCATCTCTTTCACCAAACATATTTTGATCAGCTTGAATGAAACCATTATAAATTGAATTATAATCAAAAGGATTAATTTTTATAGTTCCTCCTAATGAAGTATTAACTCCTGATAATTCACTTATAATATAACTAACTTTATTTCTATCTTTTAATAAATCTTTCAATATTAAAAATTCATAAATTCCTAATGAGAAACTTTCTTGTTTACTTGTTCTAATAAAACAATTTGCACTTGCGAAAAGAGCTAATCTTTCAATATAAGAAACTTTTCCTTGTACTAATTCAATTGTGTCTTCCCCAAAAGTTTCTTTTATTTCTTTAGTTAAATTATTTATTTTTTCTAACATTTCTTTTTGTGAATCATCTAATTTTAAATTACCATCTTTATCACTATCATCAGTACTATATCTTATATATTGTAAATAAACATTTTTTTTTGCATTTTCTCCCATATCAGTTAAAAATTTTCTATAACCTTCTAATTTATTTTTAATACTAGCTAAAAATTTCATATGATCTAAAGAAGCATAAATAGTTTTATCTTTATATTTATTTTTAATTCCTTCATATAATTTTTTAAATTCTTCAGTTTCAAAATCTTCTTTAATTAAATCAATTTCAGGAGTAGCATTTTTAACTCTAATCATTGCAGTTCTCCCATAATAATTAACAGCTAAATCACCAGAAATTGTTGATTCATAATCAACTGATAATAATCTTTTAGATGTCTTTAAAAAATTTCTACTATGATCAAAAGTATGAAAACCTATAACAGAACAATTTAACATTGATTTAATTATTTCTTCTCTAAAAGGAATTTTTTTAAATATTTCATGTGATGGAAAAGGACAATGCATAAAAAGACCAATTGATAAATGTTGAAATATTGTTTGATTCATTGCTGAACATTTTGAATAAAGATAACTTGGTAATAAAAAAAAGTGATAGTCATTTAAATAAATTAAAGTATTGTTTTTTAAATAATTTTTTATTATATCACATACACATTCTGAATATTTTTTAAATGATTCCCAATAAAGATCAAAATGACTAAAATGATTAATACTATTTGGACTAAGTGAAATATAATGAAATAAAGGCTCTATGATTTCTTCAAAAAAAATCCTTATATCATTATAAATTTCAGTTGGGATATTCATAACAAAAATATTTTTTTCTTTTAATTCATCAATTAAACTTTTTTGTGTTTCTTCATTTAAAAAATGAATATTTTTTAACATACCAAACCATTTAATATTTTTTTTCCCAGAAACTAATCTATATAAAGTATGATAAAAAGGATCATTTGATAATCTTAAATAATAACCACCATCATTTTTTTTAGTTGGATTAAAAGGAACATAAAAGCTTAAAATAATAATATCATCAGAATCATTAATATCAATAGTTTTAGTAGTTTTAATACTATTTTTTCTTTGTTCTTCTTCTTCATCTTCACTTGATTCATAATTTAAATTATTAAATTTAATATCAATTTCTTCTTCATCATCACTTACAAATTCTTCTTGTCTTATACTTGCTCTTTTCAAATTTGGGCTTTCAGTATCTTTTTGAATATTATTATTATGTAATAATTTCCCTTTTAATAAAGCTGGAGTTGGTGTTGTATTTTTTCTTCTTGTTTTCATTTCTTGAATTTTTGAATTTGAATCTCCTTGTTTATCAATTACTGTAACTTTAAATTTATTTTCTATGAAAACTTTCCTATTTTCATTATTAGGTAATTCTTCCCATCTTTCAAATTTATCATTTTTAAAAATTACGTATTTGTATTCAACAGTAGTATTTATTGGTATTTCTATATTATCTCGAGATTTCCATACATTTATATTTGAGATATATAATTTTTCTGCTTGATTGTAATCCCAGTTTCCTAGTTCTTCTTTATTTCCTACTATTCTAACTTCTTCACCTTCTGGGATTATACATTCATATTTAAATTGAACATAACAAAACTCATTTTCTCCCATTTATATTATTAATTTATTATTATATTTTTTTATTTTTATAATTTTTTTTTTTTGAATAAATTATTAATTTGAATTTACCTATTAATAAAATTTAAAGATAAATGATTTAATTTATATAAAGTTAAAATAAAATTTTTTCAATTGAAAAAGAGTAAAATAGAAAAAAATATTATGTTAATTTATAAAAAAGACAACTATATATTCTAATTATATTTAATACAAATTTATTTTATAAGTTTTAAATAGATATTTATATATAATAACTTTTGGACTTTATTAACATTTAATTATATCCTGTGCTATATTCAACAACATCATCTTTAACAGGTGTAATTTCCAATTCAGGATAATTTAAATTATCTAAATTATCAGAAGTAAAATTAATACTATCTTTCCATTTAATAAAATTATTTAATATTTCCTCATAATGTTGCATTGATAAAACAATATTATTTCTTAATTCATGAGGAATATTTATTAAAATATTTCCAAATTGTTTTTCATCAATTTGACTTTTAAAATTTGGTTCTAATTCTTCAGTATAAATTATATTTTCTAATCCTTTAATTACATTTAAATAAGGATCAAATAAAGTACCAAAATTTGTTTGTTTTGTTCCACTTGTTGAAAAAATTTGATTTATATCTGAAGATTGAGTTTGTACTCTATTTAAATTATATATATTTTGTTTTTTAAAATTAACAACTTTTGCAATTCTATTTTTTAATCTAAATTCAAAAATATATAATAGAATATAATAAAATATTTCTCTTATTTGAAAACTCCAATGAAAAAAAAAATTATAAAAATTTGGAATAAAAATTATATTTACAATATTAATTAAATGTTTCATTGGCATTAAATGAGCATGTTTATAATAAAACCAGATAAATTTTGAAATTGATAATGAATTATCAGTATTCATTATAATAATAAATGCTTTTTGAATAATATAAAAATTAAATTGATTTTCAGTTGAATTTTGCATAAGTTTTTGAGAAAAAATTAAATCTAAAATATTAATAAAATTAAAAACTGCATTAGTCTCATAAGCATTTGTTTTTTTAATTATTAATAAAATAAAATTATTTATAATATCCATATTTTCAATAAAAACTGGAATTAAATTCATTAATGATTTAGAATATACTTTAACTTCTCTTTCAATTAAAACATATTGAATTGCAAAAATAATTGAATTGAATCCAGGAATATTTTCCCAATGAAGTTTATTTTCATTTGTTTCATTTATTTCATTATCAATTGAATTTTTAATATATTGACATAAATTTTTAATAATATCAAAAAAAACAAAATCTCTTTTACTTAAACGACTTTTCCAATCATTTCTTCCATATTCATTTGAATAAGAAATCATGTCATTCATATCAGATAACATCTCTTTAATATCAATTCCTTTTTCATCATTAATATTATTAATAGAAGAATTTAATTTTTTATAAAAATTATCCCATAACATTAAACTATTAATATTATCTTTTTCTATTAATTCATCATAAGTTAAAGAATTTCTTTCAATTTCTTCTTCTTTTTTTTTATATTCTGAATTCAAATTTGATAAAATTGCTTTAATAAAATATTGTCTATAAATTGGTACTCTAAAATAAGCAATTGATAAAAAATATTTTGTAAAAATTGTACTTGAATTATCATTATTTTTTCCTCTTGTAATTGATTCTAAACAAAGAAAAGTTGCTTGATTATTAAATCTAATAAAATTTTCTATAATTTTATTATCAATTAAAAATTTATCTTTAAATTCATATGAAATAATAATTTTATTATTTTCATAAGTTTTATTTTCTTTAAACCATTTAGATGAAATTGTCCCTAAATCAAACTCACTTCTCTCAGTGATTAATTTTAAAATTTCAAAAGAAACTTTTCTTTGTTCAACTGTTAATTTATCAATAACTTCTAAAAGATTAATTCCTAATTCAATCATAATTGCTTGTCCTTTATATAATTCTAAATTATTAGAATATGCATAATATAAAACTGAATCTTCAACAGTTTTAGTTAAACAATCTTTAATACCATTTAATAATTTAATTGAATCTATATCTGCTGATTTAAGTATTTGTTTTTCATTTGTAAAATAACTATCAAGTGATTTTTTAAATTTAATTAATTGAATTAAATCTTCTGGTAATTTTTCATTTGAAAAATTATTATCATATAAAAAAATACTACTTACTTCAAATCCAGCTTCTGTCATTACACCAAACATTATTTGTTTAATTAAAGGTATTTTAATTAATGAAATTACCATTTTAAAATCACCAATTATATTTCCTTTATAATAAATATTATCTGAAAATGTTTCATAAATATCTTCAAATAATTCTAAATAATAATTATTTTCTGTATCAAAAATATTATCTGATGATTTTATTTTTTTATATTCATTTTGTTTTTCATCATATACTACATTATTTTTAATACTTTGAAAAAATTTACTACTTCTTTTTACAATTTGATTTTCTTGTGAATTTAATATATGATAAAAATTCAATTGAGCAGTTCCTATTAAAGAATATGAATGAACTAAATTATTTAAATTATTTTTTGGAAAATTAAGAACAGTTTGTGTTTTTTTAACTAAACTAAATGTTTTTTTTTGTAATAATTTATTATCATCATCTTTACTATTATCAACAAGTCTTCCACTATAAATATTTAAACTCAAATCTGCATTTCTTAATTCATTTAATGATAATTTATGATTCATAATTAATTTATTATCATTTGAATTTGGAGAAAATTCATATACTGTTTTATTTTCTTTTTGAATAGGATTTCCTTGTATAAAATTAGTATATTGACTTTCTTTTTCTAAATTATTATACAAGAATTTTAATTTTAAACATAAATCTGTATTAATTAAAGTATTTAAATTAAAATCAAATTTTTCAATTTTACAAATAATATTTTCTATATGTTTACAATTAATAATATAACTAATTCTCCCTTTTTGTAAATGAGATTTTTTAATATCAAACAAAGCAATATCATGATGTTCAGGTGCAATAGCTAAAGTTAATAAATCAATTTTTAAAGATGAATATTTTTGACTTTCATTTAATATTTCTCCTTTTGTTAAAGAAGTTAATTTATGTGGTTCATCTATTAATGAATGACTATATATGTTAATTTCTAAAAATGATTCTTCTAATTTAATAAATTCAATTTCTTTTTGAAATGATTCATCAAATATAAATTTTGGATTTTTTCCACATGAAAAACAAAGAGGATATTCTTTATTATCAAAAATAATTTGAAGAATATATAATTTATTTTCTAAAAGCATTTTACATCTTACTTTTGACATACGGAAAATAAATTGAAGAGGAAAATCAGGATTTTTATCTGGTTTTATATTTACTCCAAATTTTTTAATTCCATAAATTCTTTGATTTTTATTATTTATATTTGAATTTGGATTATTCATTTTATTTTGTATTAAAGTTTGTTTTTTTTCATCTGAACTTGCTATATTATTTGATAATGAATGTGAATGAGTTTTTTGATTTTTTAAATTACAAACTCCCATTTTATCAAATTCTTCTTTTTCCTATTATGAAAAATTAATATTTTATGAATTTTTTTTATATTATTAATAATAAGAATTAAATATAAACAAAATAAATTAATCAAGTAATGATGTTTATAATACTTAAAAATAAAAATATTTTTATTTTATTTAATTATAGAATTAATGTATAAATAATAAAAAATGAATACAAAATTTAATATTGAAACGGCAAAAAAGTTATTAAGTGTTTATGCTGAAAATGTCAATTTTTATATAAGAGAAAATAAGATGTTAAAAAATCAATTAAAAGATATACAAATATCATTACAGATTAATAAAGAATTATTATTTAAAGAATTAAATATGAAATTTAAAGATTCTGATATTATTTCATCTATAAAAAAGGAAAATGAAAGATTATCAAAATTTATAGAAACATTATATAAAGAAAAATTTGATTTAGAAAATAAATATATACAAATAAAAGAGAAATTAGATAATTTAATAATGGAAAAAAATAATTTAAATGATATTCAATCAACTGAAATTTTTAGACTTAAAAATTTAATCCAAGAAAAAGAAAATATAATTTTATGTTTAAATAAAGAATTAAATAATTCTTTTGAAATAAATAATATAAAAGAAATAATATTAGAACCAAATATAGCAATGGTTGAAATAAATAATGAACTAGTTGAATCTAGACAATTAATAAAGAATTATACAAAAATTCTTCAAAATGAAAAATTAAAAAATGAAAATTTAGAAAAAAAAATTGTATTATTAAAAAATAAAATCATAAGTTTAAAAAAGAAGAAAAAAATAAAAGAAAAAATGGAAAATATAGAAATGTTTGATTATATAATAACATCAAATTCAAATAATGATTCAAATTTAAATCATAGTTTAGATTCTCCTACAATAGAATTTCCAGAAAAAATAAAGCAAAAAAAATATTTAAAAACTGATATTTCTGAAAGTAATTTACCAAAGCTTGATTTTTCAAAATTATTATTAAATTATCCACCTTTAAAAGAAATTAATATTATTGAATATGATAAAAAAAGTGAAAATTATAAAGATGATTATATTGAAAAAATTGAATTTGATTTAAAGTATTTTAAAAATAAATGTCATAATTTAAAGAAAAAAAATAATGAGTTAAAAAATAATTTGGATATAATAAAAAATAAATATATAAATTTAAAAAATTCAATACCAATTACAAATTCGACAAAAGAAACTGAAGTAGAAAAAAATAAATTAATAAAAGTAAATCAAATAACTAATAATTATATAAAAAATAATTATAATGAAAATATATCACTAGAAGTTAATTCAAGTCAAATTGATGTTGATTCAATGTGTGAAAGTAGTGATTTTAATTATATTATAAAAGAATATAATAAAATATAAAAGTAATTTTAGTATTTTTATAATATTATGCTTATATAAATAATTTTTATATTAATCAATTTATATTTAATTTTTTAAACGAGAAAAAAAATTATATTTATAATATATCTCCTCTTGAAATAGCAAAAGAAATTGATGATTTATTTGGAAGAAGAATATTATTATTATGATTCATATTTAAATTTGAAATATTATTTTTTAACATTTTAGACATTGATACTTTATTTTTTGAGTTTTGAGATGTTGAATTATTATTTTTTCTAAATGTTTTATTTTTTGAAGATCTATTTGTAAAATTACCATTTTGAGATATATATAAAGGAATTTTTTGAATTTTTAAACAAGTGTTATTTAATTTATGTATATTATTTACAACTTTATTACTTTTATTTAATTTATTATTACTGTTACTATTTCTTATATTTGTTTTTTGATTTGATAAATATTTAGAAATTAAATTCATTCTTTTTGTGTCAAGAAGTATATTCATTGAATTATTTCTATTATAAGTAATTTTATTTTGATTTTTATTTGATTTACTTCCTCTTAAACTTAAATCACTTATTGTATTCTTATTTTGATTAAATAAATCATTAATATTATTATTTTTTTGTTCAGAATTTTTTGTATTTTTTAAATTTAACTTTTTAACATCAACTGGTCCATTATTCTTTCTTAAATTAAAAGAATTTTTTGATATATTACTTATATTATTTGAATTACTATTTGATATGTGATTTTTTTGTCCTATATTTGTTGAAATATTTCCAGTTATATTATTATTTGTATTATTTTGAAAATTCATATTATTTAATTCTATATTTGAAAATAAATTTAATTCTTTTTCAGTTTCTTCTAATTTTTCTTGAATATTTTTATTTTTTTTTTCTATTTCAGATATGATATTGTTTTTTTCTTTTAAATCTTTTTCTAAGTTTGTAATAATTTGTTTTAAATTTGTATTTTCTTGTCTTATAATAATTATTTCATTATCTTTTCTATCATTTTCTAAAAATTTCCCATCTTCATATTTAAATTTTGTTTTCATTTCTTCAAATTCATCTTCCATTTCCATATATTCTTCTAATTTATATTCTAAAGTTTCATTATGTAATTTATATTGAAATTGTTTTTTTATTAAACCTCTATGATTATTTTCATATTTTCTTAACATATTTTCATATTGATTTATTTCTATATTATTTGGAATAAAAGATTTAATATCTTCTTTTTTATACTTTTTAAGAAGGATTTGAATTGATTCATAAATATATTCTATTATTTGAAATACTGATGTTGTTCTTATATTTTCATCATAATCTTCTTCATCAATTTCAATTTTTGCTTCTTTTATTTCACTTGTTAATTCATAAAAAAGAGTATATAATTTTTCTTTTATTTTTATTTCTTTTAATTCAAAATTAAATGAACTATTTATATTATCATTCGTAGTCATTTATCAAATTTTTAAATAATGAATATTCTTAAAAATATATTCTTTATTTTTAAAAATAAATATTTTTTTTTCAAATTTAATTTTTAACAAATAATTAAAAATTCTGGTTATAACTTCTTTTTATTTATATATTATTATATGATACTTATTTTAAATAATTAATAAAAAGTTTTTATATAAAAATTTTTTTCTTAAATTTATAATAAAAATAAAAAAAATAAAAATTCATTAGTTAATTTGGAGATTTGAATCTGATTGATTAGGATTTGAATTAATAGAAATTTGACTTGGTTCATCCATTCTAACAATATCAAAAACTTTTTTACCAAATACAGAAAAAACAAATTTTTTATTTTGATTTTGGTTAAGATTATTATTATTATTATTATTATTAATATTATTATTATTAACAATATTATTATTAATATTATGATAAATATTATTATAATTATTATTTAAATTTGCATTAATAGAATGATTATGATTATTATTATTATTATTATCATTATTTTCAGTAATAGTTTTAAAACAAACAAAATGTTTTCCAGTATTATTTTGATTATTATTTTGAGCATAATTAGAATAATTATAATTAGGTGAATTTTGTTGATTAATTCCTTTTTTCATCATTTCATACAAATGATTAATTTGAATAATATTATTCATAGTAGCAGTACCAGAAAAAGGATTATCAATTAAATAAGATAAAGGATTTTGTAAAAAAATAGGTCTTTGTCCACTTTCATCAATAGAATTACAATTTTTTTTTTGAATTTCATGTGTTTTTTCATGAGCAGATAAATTACTAGATTGACTAAATCTTTTAAAACAACCTGGAAAAATACAAGCATAAGGTTTTTCACCTGAATGAATTCTTAAGTGAGTTCTTAAATTAAAATCTAAAGAAAATTTTTTATTACAAATATCACATCTAAATGGTTTTTCTCCAGAATGAACTAAAGAGTGTCTTCTCAATTTAGAATTATCTAAAAATTTTTTTGAACATACTTTACATTGATATAATTTTTCACCATGTGTTAATTGATGTTTTCTAAAAGCTCCTTTGTCATTAAAAATTTTTTTACAGTCTTCAATTGGACATTTAAATTCTTTTTTTTCTTGATAGTGAATATTTTTTCTACTTTGTGTTAAAGATGAACTTTTATCAAAAAAAACTTCTTCTGTTGTTTTTTCATGTGATTCTTGAGGATTGTTCATATTTTCTGAAGGTAAATTTTCATTTTCTGTTTGGTCGTCTATGTTTATTTTTATTAAGTTTGTTTGAGTATTATTATCATTTTGTCCATTTGATATTGAATTTTGTTCATTTTCTAAATTATGAATCATCATATAAAAAAATAATAATTTTTATTATATAATAAAATATTTATACTTAAATAAGAGATTTTTATTATTTGTCCTTTTCAAATGATGTTTTTTATAAAAAAAATCTTTTTAGATTAGAATATATTTTTTTAATGATTTTATATTAAATTAAGTTTTTTTATTTTTTTCCTTTCTTTTTATTATATCTCACATTCCATATAAATTAAACATTTAATATTTATATTTCATTTAATAAAAAAAAATTTTTAAAATATAATTTTAAATTGTTATTAAGGTATATTTATAAAAATACATTAGATTTTAAAAAAAAAAGATAAAATAAAAATTCTTTATAATATATTTGAATTACAAATAAAAAACAATCAACATTACAACATTCCTAATAAAATCAGGTCTTTAAATGACATTTATTTTTCTTAGATAAAAATTCTAAGAAAATAAACTTAATAAATCAACCAATAAAAAATATATTAGTCAAAATATCTCATTCAAACCGTCATTTATGTTGTATCATGTTTTAAGTTTTAAATTTATAATCCATTTCAAAAATTATATTTTTATTTAATGAATTACATGAAATCAACTTCTTCAATTTCAGCCTGTGCTTTACTAAGTGACATTTTTAAAATTTTGTAATTTTTTCCATCAATTTGAGTAGTTTTTGTAACTTCATCATTTGTAAAACCAACAGTAAGCATTCCTTGAAGTAATTTAACATAATCTTTATTTTTTCTACAAATAAGTAAGTTAATTGAACTAATTGAAAGCTTTTGTGAAAAATCCATTAAATTCATCATAATTTCTTTTGAAAAATCAGAATATTTGGCATTGTCTCCAATAATAATATAAAATGAATTATTATTTGAATTATAATAACAATCATATTTACTTAAAATTTCTTCTTGATGTGATTCAATATTAAAAACAAGAGAATTGATATTAAATATTGTATTTTTTGGAATTTTTTCTTTAAGGGATTCATTCATAAAATCTTTTCCTTGTTTTTCTCCATTTTCAAACCAATTTGTTTTTCCAACATCAACAAGGAAAGAAAGATTACTATATTATATTATTTTTAATTTTACTATTCAGATTTATTTGATGTGTCAATAACAAATGAACTCATAATTGTTTTTTTTGATTTTGCTTCTTTAGCTTTTATTAATTTAATAAATCATTTAAACTATTTATATATTTTTAGATATTGTTTAATTTTTTATTTTATGAACAAATTATTTTTTTTTTTAAATTTAATATATTTTTTTTTCAAATTTGAAAAAACGTTTTATAAATAATAATAAATTCTTTTTATTATATTAAAAAATTTTTATTAAATTTTGATAATCTAATAATATTTTCTATTTAAAATTTACTTCCTTCAGGTGGTTGTTTTAATTTTGTAAGTGATTTATCCATTTCAGCTTTAATAGCTTGCAAATATGATTCAATAGTACAATCTCTATTCCAATTTTTTAAAATATTTAAAGAACCAGGTACAATTTCACCATTAGATTGATTGACACAAGGTAAATTAATTTTAGTTATAAATTTAACTTTTGGTGGAACTTTAGGATAATTATCATCACACACTATTTTTAATTCATATAAAATTCCATTATTTGCAAGAATACTTCCATTCCAATTTGTAAATGTATTATCTTCAGGATCTTGTAATCCATATGATACAATACCATCTCCTTCTTTTTCGAGTTCTGCAAGAAGTCTGAAAGTTCTTGGTACTAATGGTTCATGAATTATTGATCCTTTATCCATTTTTAATTAAATATTTAATAATCATTACATATATATATAAAATTTTTTATTTTTTATAGAAAAAATTTAAATAAAATATTTTTTGTATATTATAAAAAAATATTATATTTGTCTTATATTTTATTTGAACTTATTTTATAAATAATAATCAAAATTTCATTTCATAAAAATACAATTTAAGTATTAAAATTATAAAAAAAATAAATATAAATATTGTTTAATTTTATTAAATATTATCAAAATATCATCATATGAAAAACTAAACATTTTATTAAAAATTATGAAATTGAAAAACAAAATTTATATTATGAAAATATTCTTAAATAACTTTAATTCATTAAAAAATTGTTTAATCCTTTAATTTTAAATTTCTTTATTAAAAATAATTATTAAAAATAAAAACAATATAAAATAATTTATTCTAATTAAATTCCCATTACATAGAATTTTTAAGTGTCCCGCATGACTAAATGACTTTTTAACATCACTAATTGATTTTGTATTAAAAGCAATTATTTTACAAAATGTGTTTGAATAATCATTACCAACAGTATATGTAATAAAACAACATCTGTAATTATCATCTTTAAAAATATGAGAAGTACATATTTCTTCTGTTGCATTATCTAAATTAATTGTTTCATTATAATCTAAACAAGCATCTACTTCTGGGTCACTAATTTCTAAATTATTACGAAAAGAATTAGAATTATTTTCATCATCTAAAATTATTGAAAATGTAAAGGTAAATAATGATATAACAAAAATAAAAGTATTCATGAATAGTAGAATTATTTAAAAATAAAAAATTAAAATAAATTTAATAAAGTAAATGTATTCAGAAAAATATATATAAATAAAAAAATTCTTTTAAT
>JAJJLH010002287.1:0-29127 GCA_023806865.1 Isotricha sp. YL-2021a | reverse complement strand
TAACAAATATAAAGAATTATATATATAAAAAGAGTCATTGCTCCAATTAAATTACAGAGTTCCATAATTCATATTCTTATATATTTAAAAAAAATTTTTAAATTATGTTGTTTATATAACGAAATTATGAAAATATATTTATAATATTATATTAAAAATATATATTATGATTTATGATATTAATATATTATCTTTTTCTTTCAATCTTTAATCAATATTTATATATCTAACATAAGATATAAATTTAATAATTTTATATCTAATTATCAGTCAATTGATTTATGTTTCTTTCTTATTTTTCTAATCACAATATTCAATTTTATTATCAAAACAAACTTTTTTTTTGAATTTTAAATTATCATTTTTTGATGATTTTCTCTTTAAAATAGACTGGAGAGGTTTTTTTTCTTTTGTAAAATTATTACTTTGAAAGACTTGATTATTGTATATTTCTCCCATATTTTTATCTAATTCTTTAGAAATATCTGTTTTAGAACTTATAGAAGAAGCATCAAAACTGATTGATCTTTTTCTTTTTGTTTTAATAATAAATAAATCTTCCCATTGTTTTTTTTCATAATTTATTTTTTTACTTTTTTTCATAAATAATTTTTCTTTATTATTTTTTCTATAAAACATTTTTGATGTTAATACATTATAAAATTGTTCTCCTTTATCATCAATAATTGAATATCTTGGATCAATAATAGTTTCACCATTTATTTGAAAATTAACTAAAATATTTTTTCTCATTAATTTTATTTTTTCAATTGCAATATAATATGAATTTAGATATTTACTAAATTTGAAATTTAAATTCATTTTTGGTTTATGTATTAGTAATGATAAATTTAATTTATTGTTTTTTAATTGATTTTTTAATTCTTCATATTTTGAAGAAAGAACACAAATTTTATTTATTATATCTAATGGAAATTTATAAAAAAATAAAGCATCATTATTTAATAATTCTTTAATATTTTTTCTACAAATTCCCATTCTAAAAATTGACTGTATTAAAATAATGCCTTTTATCCTCTTATTTATAATATTTTTTATAAATAAAAATCCTTTAAATTTTTTATATAATAAAAACTTTCTTATAGTACTTTGAATTTTAATTATATGTTTTTTTCTTAAATCTAAAATTTTGTTTATCAAGAAATCTTTCTTTAATTTGGAATCTTGAATATTTTGATTTATGGATTTTTGAATATTTTTTTTTTTATAAAGAGAAAGTATTCTTTTTGACAAATATATTGAATATCTTTTTCTCTTGCGAAAAATATTAGAATAAGAAGAAAATTCATCGACAAAAATGTCGAGAAGCATTATTAAATAATTATATTCTTAATATTAATTAAAATAACTTTTATTTCAACTTTTTTTTTTATAATTTATTATTTTTATTTTAATAAATTCTAGATTATGCATTTATTTATTTGAATATTTATATTATTTGAATTAATTTTTTAAAAACTTTGAAAAATTTCAAAATCACTTAATTAAATAAAAAACATTTTTTCAAAAAACAAAAAAATAAATATAATTTTAAACAGTCTTTTTATAAATCAAAAAAAAAAAATAACAACATCCTAAATAAAATATTATCAAAAAAAAATAATAAAAAAATGACATCGAAAATACAAAATCAACAAAAAAAAAATTCAATATATTCCGACAATATAATAATCCAAATTGAAAATTCAAAAGAAAAAATTCACATAGGAAAAGAATATTCAATAAAAAATACATCAAATCAACAATTTATAGAATTTTCATATAGAGAAGATCAAAATATAAAATCAAAAGAAACAATGGAAGACAAAGGAAAATCAATAGAAAATTTCAACGAAAATGAAAAAAATACATTATTTCTATTATTTGATGGTCACAATGGTGATTTAGTAAGTAAATATTGTAGAAATAACTTTGATAGAATATTCAAAAAATATTTATCAGATAAAACATTATCAATAAATTTAGCAATAACAAAATCATTTTTAGAATTAGACAATGAAATAAAAGAAAAAGGATTTTGTGATATTGGTTCAACAGGAACAATAATTTATCTTACAGAAGAAAATAATAAAAAAGTAATTTATTCTGGAAATGTTGGAGATACAAGATGTACTTTATTTAATAAAAATATAGAAAGATTAACTACAGATCATAGAATTGATGATATAAAAGAAAAAGAAAGAATTATTAATTCAGGTGGTTTTTTAAAAAATGATAGAGTTAATGGTCAATTAATGCTTACTAGAGTTTTTGGTGATTTTAATTTTAAAAATTATGGTGTTAAATGTGATCCTTTTGTTATTAGAAAAGTTATTGATGATAATATTGAAAATCAATTTATTATTATTTCTAGTGATGGTATTTGGGATTTATTTGAAGAAAATGATATTAAGGAATTTATTTCTGAATTAGTAGAAAGTAATTATAATAATGATGATTTTATTACAAAAATTATTTGTAAGAATTTAATTGATGAATGTATTAAAGCTGGTGGATGGGATAATATGAGTATTTATGTTATTAAATTAACGTAATTTTATGTGTTTTTGTTTTTTTATTTTTTGAAATTTAAGGTTTAATATATTATTTTTTAATATTTATTGATAAAAAGTATTTTATATAGTAAAATATTTTGATGATGATAACATGACTTATTATTGCTATCTTTTATTTAATAGATAAAAAAGTTTAATAAGTTATTTACATAGAGATTTTTTATTTGTAAAAATTAAATATTAAATAAATTATTTAGTTAATTGATTTTTTTTTTTCTTTGATGCAAATTAAATATTCATATATTTACAAATACAAAGAATAATATAGTACAAATAATAATGAATCTATATATTGTTAGGCTATTGGATAATTTTGATTTAAACTTATATAATATTGATATAATATTTGATAACGATTTAAATCATTTTGTCTTAAAAATTGTTCAGAAATTTTATTATATAATTCATTTTGAATTTTTTGAATATAAGTTAATATCAATGTGAAAAATTTTTTTTGTTCTTCACTATTACTATTTAGAATTATTTTATTTATTTTATTTATCATTGCTATCATAATATTATTTATATCTTCAATGAATAAAGTATGTTTATCAAAATCTAAATCTTTAAAACAGATTTTAGCTTTACTTAACAAGTGAATTATTTCTTTAATACAAATTGAAATTAATTTTTGTTTTTTCTTTGGACATAAATGTAGTTTAGAATTATTTATAATAGATGTTATTCTTTCATTTTCGTTTTGTGAAATCATATTTTTTGGTAATATATTCTTTAAACATGTTAAAAATTTTATCCAGTACATTTACGTTTTTTAATTTATAATTTTTTAATTTGCTTTTATATATTCATAATGAAAAATTCTAAATGGAAAAAAATTTGAAATTATAAAATAATCATTTATTAGATATATTGAAAATATGAATTATATTTTAATCAAATATTACTTAAAAATTTTTATTAAGTTATTAAGGTTTTTATTAAATCATTTGAATGATTCAAAGAAAAATTAAAAACGTTTTTTAACTCATATTATATTATTTTAAAAAAAAATATATGTTAAATTATATCTAAAGAATTAAAATCTATATGAATATTAAAAATTAATTAATTTGAAAGAAAATAAAGTGTTTATTGTTGTTTTATTATTTTTTATATTTTTGAATTTTTTCATCAATTACCTCATTACAAAAATTTATTAAACAATTAATTAAAAATTTATATCATTTAAAAAATTAATTATATTATTTAATGGAAAAATAGATATTAATTTATATATAATAATATATATATAATTATATCTTATATTCTTTCAAATAATTATTATTGAATAACTTACATTTTTCAAGTTGACTTAAGTAATTAATATATTTAACATAACAATAACAAAGATTTAATGAAGTACAATCAATATCATAATTCCTTATATTATTACCATCAAAAGTTTCTATTGAAAATTTATTTGGTGAATTATTATTAATTGAACAATGATTTACTTTTATTAAATCAAAACCTCCAACATATTTTTCAGTTTTTAAATCCATCCATTTAAAAATATAACTTTCGATACCATTTAAATATGATAATTTATTTGGGCATAAGATAAATAAAAAATCATAAGAATTATTCTGTATTATCATTTTTAATTTTCTTGGAATACATAAAAACTTTATCATATCTATTTTATCTTTATTTTCATTTTGTTTCATATCTTTTACAAAATTTGATATTGTTTTTAAATTTGCTCTTTTATTATAATTTATTGAATTAGTTAAAGTTGGAGGAATTATATTAGTTGGATTTTCAAATAAATTTGGATATTTATTTATTTTATATGAAGTATTTAAATTATTATTATAACTATTATTATTAATATTATTATATAATTTTGTTTGTTGTAATATTTTTTGTGAAAAATGATTTTCCAAAAATATATTAGAAATAGATTTATTTTTATCTTTCATTAAAATTTTAATATATTCAATACACATCCTTCTACTTTCCTTTTCATATTTTTTTTTATTTTTAAAATATGTTTCATCTTCAATAAACTTTCTCATACTTTTTGTTGCTATCATATTTGATTCATCTTGTTTAAAAAAACTTTGAGAATTCATATCATTATCAATAATAATTAAAGAATTAGAAATACAATTTTTATTTTTTGATTGAATAGGAGAAAATTTTAACATCTCAAATGATTGAATATTATTATTTCCTTTTATATTTTTATTATTGAAAGATGTAGTAGTAGTATTAGAAATATTAGGATTAATTAAATTGCTATTTTTTGAATTAGTATTATTTACATTAATTTTATATTTATTTAAATCAATAGTTGATATTGATTTATTGATTGAAATATTATTAAAATTACTATTTCCATCTTCATCATCAAAATTTAATTGAATATTAGGTGATAATATTAAAGAAGAATTTGTTGAATTATTTTTATTTTTTTTATTAATAATTGTATTATTATTTGTATTATTAAGAGAAGTTTTATATGAAAATAGTCCTTGTTTAAATGGTGGTTTTAAATAAAAATTTCTATAATTATTTTTATATGTGTTATTATTTATTTTCCCTTTTTGAGATTTAATCATGATATTATTGTGATTATTTAATTCATTTGAATTTCTCAAAGTATTATTATTATTTGATGAATTTATATTTTTATGATAGGATGAATTTTGAGTTGAAATATTTTTTTGTCTTAATTCTTGAATTTCTTTTTTTAACCTTATAATTTCTTTGTTTTGGTCCATTAAAATTAATTTTAAACAATAAAATAATAAAAATATATAATTAAAAAATATTTTCTTATTTCAATTCATATTTAATAATTAAATATAATTTTTAAACAAATCATTTCAACAAATAAAAAATTAATAATATATTAAAATATATTTATAATATATAATAACAATTTAATAAAATTTATTATTAGTCATTCTATAAATAGTTCATTTGATTAATTTACCATTAATATCTTTTATAAATTTTTCAATATTATTAAACAATTGGGAAGACTTATCTCTTGTAGAATCAATTTTATCTCTATTTGATTTAAGTGAATCAGTATTTTCTTCATTATGATTTGAAGATTTATTTGAAACGACTTCTCTTATTTTCATTAAATTATAAGAAATTCTATAAGATAACATTTTTATTTCTTTTTCAACATCATAATCTTTCCAAAAATTAATTTCATAATTTTTTTCTTTATCATGATTATTTATAAATTTAATATATTGAGCAATTAAGGATAAATCACTTAAACATCTAATTTCATAATTTTTAGGTATTTTTATTTTATTTTGAGAATGAAAAACATTAATTTCATTAATGATTTTTTTTGTACCATATTCAATATTTTTTTTACATTCATTTATTATTTTATTTTCAATACTTTCTGTTTTTTTAATCCAATTAATAATATTTTCAATTAAAACAAAAATATCATCATTATTTAATTCAAAAACAATTTTTTCAATTAATATATAAGCAGATGTTATTTTTGATAATAAAAGATAATATTCTCCTGATATAATATAATCAAAAGCAAGTGATATATCATTTATACTTTTAACATCTTTTAACATTGAACCTCCTACATTTTGAAAATTTCCAGTTGAATTATCTACAATTTTAACTTCTGTATTTAAAGCATTTGTTTTATTATAACAACAAGTTAATCCATTTATGCCCATTATAAATTAACATAAATTAACAATTTTAATATAAAAACAATAATAAAAAAATTTAAGAATTTATTTTTAATTAAAAATATAATAATTTAAATAAACAAATAAATATTTTAAAAAAAGAAAAAAAAATGTTTATTTTAAATTTTATTTTATTCAATTTAATAACAAAAATAATAATAGCAAATATAACAGAAATAATATCATTAAATTTAAATTCAGGAGGAACTCCATATATAAAAATTGAAATAGGAAAAAATACAAAAACATCTTATAATTTGGTTTTTGACACATCACTTCATAGATCTTTATTAGGTTCTCCAGATTGTAAAATTTGTAGTGGAGAAACATTTAATGTTAATAATAGTAAGAAAATATCATATAATCAAACTGAATTAAAATATCATTATTTGTTTTCTGGGGATGAATATGAAGAAAATGCAAAAATTTCTCAAAAAATTAATGATTTTAAAATGAATTTTATTTCTTTTACAAATGTTACTTTTGTTTCTAAAATTGGAACAAGTGGTTTTTTTAGTTTATCTTTTACTAATTATCAATTTGATACTGAAAAAAAAATTTTTGCAATTGAATATTATAAAAATCTTATGGATTTACATATTGGAGATTATAGTACTGATATTGTTAAAAATGTATCTTTGTTAAAGAAATATCCTGTTAAATATAATATAAATAAAACTCAATGGTTTTTAGAATCTAATGAATTAATAATAAATAATAATAAAAGTAGAAGTCAAGAAAATCAAAAAATTATTTTTGATACTTCAACTAATTATTTATATATTCCTAAGAAATTTTTTTTTGATAATATTGATCTTATTTTTCCTAAAGATTCAAATTGTCAAATTTTAACTTCTGGAATTTTTCTTTGTGAATGTGATGAAAATTACAAAACAAAATTTGGTAATTTTCAATTTAATATAAGTGGAGAAATTTTATTTATAAATGTTACTGATTATATTGGTTTTGATAGTTCTATTACTGGAAGTAGTTGTTATGTTTCAATTAATATTAATTATAATAATGAATATTGGGTTACTGGAAATAATGTTTTAAATAATTATTATCCTATTTTTGACATTGATAATAATAGTTTATATTTCTATACTGAAAGTATTAATTTTGAAGCAAATACTAAATATTTTTTAACATTTATATTAGTGTTCTTTATTAGTATTTTAATATTTTTTGGAGGATATTATTTATATAAAAAAAATGTTATTGATGTTGAAGATGAACAATTAGTTAATCCTTAATTCAAATAGAGTGAAATTAAATTAATATCTAGGAAAATATTAATAATTTTTTCTTATTATTGCAATTAATTTTTATAAATTAAAATTTAAAAATATTATAATTTATTATTTTAATATTTAATTAATATATTTAAGATATTTATTAATATTATAAAATGATAATTAAATACAATAATTTCAAAAAATATTTTATTAATATTCAAAATTAAAAACAACAAAACAAAGAGTTTTTCTTACCTTCAATAGTAAAATTTACATTATTTTTTTCTAAAACATTTTCATTAGTTTGTATATATTCTTCTTTAAATCTTTTTTTTTCAGATCTTTTAGTAAGAGTTGTAATTTTAGTATTATTTCTATCATTTTTGTCTAAATTATTAATTACATTTTTTTTATTTATATTTACAATTTGATTTGTTAATACATACACATCTTTATTATTTAATGATTTTATATTATTGTCTTGATTTAAATCAAAATTTGATGAATTAATTTCTTCTAATTGACTTTTTTTAAGTATTGATTTTTCTTTAGATATAATTTCTCCTTCTACAGAAAATTTTTCACTTTTATGAATTGATTTTGAAAGTTCTATATCACTTTTATTTGATATATCTTTTATTGATAATTTTTCATTATCATTATTATTTTTATTAATATTTAAATCGATATTATTTTTTATTCTATCAAAATTATTAATTTTAAGATAATTATCTTGCTGAGAAAATCTTTGGCAATTTTTTTTTTGTTTTTGTTTATTTTGATTTTTTTCTGTTGATTTATCTAATATTTTATTTTCAAATTTATTTATTTCATAATCTTTTGTTTTTATTCTTTTAAAATTTATATTAGATGGAGTTTTTAATATATTATATTTTGGTTTTTTTTTCTCTAAAGTTTTTTTTGATTCTAACTTATTATTTTTTTCATTTTTTTTTGGTGATTCTTTTTTACTATCAGTTTTATTAATTAATTTTTCTTCACTATTAATTTTTTTACGTTTTTTAATAGATTCTTTTTCAATTTCCATTAAAGGATTATCTAATATTCTACTAAGTAAATTTTCATATGAATTATAATCATCTTTACGATTTTCAATTTGAGATTTTTCTTTTTTATAATTATCTTTTTTATTCAAATTATCATCTTTTGAATTTATAACTCTTTTACCATTAATTGTTAAAATTTGAGGTTGAATACTAATAACATTACCAAAAATATCAGAAGCATCATTCAAGCTATATTTCATTTTCTAATTAAAAAATTATTTTTTAAAAAAAGTAAAAATAACTTTTATGTTTTTTTTATATATTTAAAAATGAAAGATAATGAAAAAAATGAAGATGACATATCATCATTCCCAAAATTAACAAAAATTTCAGAAAATTCATCATATAAATATATATTTAGAATATGTTTATTAGGTGATTCTGGAGTTGGTAAAACTTCTTTATTAACAAGATATTGTGATTCAATTTTTAAAGATAAATATAGTAATACAATTGGAGTTGATTTTAGAGTTGTTTCTTTAAAATATAATGATATTGTAACTAAAATTCATATTTGGGATACTGCAGGACAAGAAAGATTTAAATCAATTGCTGTTAATTATTTTAGAACAAGTAATGGTTTTATTTTTTGTTATGATATTACTAAAAAAAAAAGTTTTGATAATATTAAAAATTGGGTTGAATTAGCTTTTTTTAATAATGATTTACATAAAGTTAATTTTTTAATTGGGAATAAAATGGATTTAAATAATAAAAGAGAAGTTGATATTGAAGAAGCTGAAAATTTTGCTAAGACTAATAAATTTACTTATCTTGAAACTAGTTCTAAAGAAAATATTAATGTTGAAAAAGTTTTTGAATTTTTTACTTATAAATTAATTTCTTATTATGAAAAAAATAAAGAAGAATATCAAGGAGATTCTAATCAAAGAAGATTAAGTAAAGCACAAGTTATAAATACTGTTAGAGAGAAAAAAAAATGTGATTGTTAGATTTTAATTTTTTAAAATAGATTTTATAAATTATAGTTTTTCAATTTTGGGATTAGTTATAAAAATAATTTAATATTAAATTTAATTATTTAAAAGAAAAGTATTGTTTTTTTATTAATTAAAGACTTTTTTAAAATATAATTTATTCTTTTGAATATTTATATAAACCAATTCTTAATTTAAATAATTCATAATTTAATTTTTGAACTGTCATTATAATATCACTTATTTTTATTATTCTTTCTGAAATTGCTTTTTTAATATGTAAAATAAATTCATCAATTGTTTTTATTTTAATTTTTCTTTGTAAATATTTTGGATTCATAATTTGAATTAATTGATTAGATTTATCAATAATATTTAAATTATTAAAATTATCTATAATTTTAATATTATTATTTCCTTCTTTTGAAATAATTTCTAAGTCATTTTGGAATTTTAATATATTTTCATTTGTTTTTTGTTCAAGAATAGGATTTAAATTATTAATTTCATTATTTATTTTATTTTTTAAATCAATCAACTTATTATATAAATCATGATATTCTATATTTCTTTTTTCAATTTTCATTTTCAAAGTTTTATTTAATTTAGTAATTAAATGTATTTTAATTTGGTCATCATCAAAAATAGAATCTTTATCAAAATCTCCAGTTGGAGTATTTAATTGATCATTTTCACCTGGTGTAATAATTTGAATTTTCTCAATATCATTATCATTAATATCAGGGGTAATAATAGAAGAATTTTTATTTTTTTTATCAATAAATTTTTCATTATTTTTTTCTTTATTTTCATTATTCTTATTTTCAATATTTTTTTCAAAATTATTTTCATTATTATTATAATTATTTTCATTATTTTTATTTTCATTATTATTATTTTCATTATTATTATTTTCATTATTATTATTTTCATTATTATTATTTTCATTATTATTATATTTATTATTATTATTTTTATTATTATTAATAATTTTATTTTCATTATTTTTTCCATTATTTTTATTATTATTATTTTCAAAATTTTTTTCATTATTTTTAATAATATTATTCTCATTATTATTCTCAATTAATATTGAATTCTTATAATCTATTTGACAATAACCAGAGAAATTATTTTCTTCTTTACAACTAAATAAAGGAAAAAATCTATTAAAAATATCAATTAAATAATCAATAATTTCATGTATTGAAGAAGCAACTTTTTTCCATTTTTTATATAATAGAAAATTTACCCTTAAATCATTCTTGGAAATAAAATAATTTGGAATAGATTTATTTATTTGAATATGACGACTTATTTTTTTTAAATAAATTTCAGGTGCACATAAAGGAAAAGAATCAGGGAAATAAATTAATATAGGTATATCATAATTTTTTCCTTTTAAAGATACTTTTAAAATATGTTCAACAATTATAATATAATTAGGAAGAGCAATTTTTGAAGTTTGTTTAAATAGATATTTTTTATTTTTTCCAAAATCTTTCATTAATAAATTTGACATTTCATTTTTTACATTTTTTTCATAATCAGAAGTTTTTAAAGCATCAATTAAAGAAATTGTTTTCATTTATTTTATTAATTAGTTTATTTAAAATAATAAAATAAAAAGAAAAAATGAGAATAATATTAAGGGATTTTTTAATTGTTTTATTTATATTTATAATATGGGTTTTTGCTTTAATTTATGCACCTTTAACTGGTAATGATAAATTATTAGAAGCTTTATATGCTTTTCCAGGTCATTTATTAATTACAATTGGTTATTATGCAGTTTGTAATGTTTGTTATAGTATTTTATTCATTTCTGATTGTGAAAATGAATATCAAGAATTAATGGATCAGTTAAGTGAAGGAAGAAAATTTTTTGAATCTAAAAATATTAAATATAATTAAATAAATATTTGTTATTTAAATATTAAATAGGGAAATGATTATCTTTAAATTATTAAACAAGCAATTTTTTTAATATTAAATTAAATTATATTTTTTAATATAAAAAACATTCCATTTTAAAAAACAAAGAAAAACAATAAACCAAAAAAAAAATCAAAATATTAAATAAAATTTAAATAAAAATTAAAGAATCCCTCTAAATTAAAAAATCCAATAATTTAATAAAAAATCAACCAACCAAAAAAATAAAAAAACCCTTAAAAAAAAAAACAAAAAAAAAAAAAAAACAAAACTCCCTTATTGATTTAACAAAACAGATTCAACAACATGACTATCATCAACCTTTCCTTCAAACCCTAAATTAATACTTTGAGCAGTATTTCCATTAATATCAACTTTATCAGGTTTATAAATCCCAACAACTTTATTAATAACTTCCCAATTAGGGCAAATAATAGGTCTATATTTCTTAACAAATTCTCTAGCTTCTTCAACAGAGAAATCTTCATATAAAACTAAATAAATAATAACAGTAGCAGCAGCACGACTCATTCCAGCAGTACAATGAACATAAACAGTTTTTCCTTGATCTAATAATTTTTTTAAAGTATCTCCAGCACCTTTTAATTTATTTTCTAAATCTTCTTGATTAAAATCTTCAATTGGATATCTTGTTATTTCAATTCCTAATTCTTTACATTCTCTCTTTTGTTGATTATGATTAATTTGTCTATGAATTAAATCTTTATCAGTTTGAACATTTAATATTGAATCTATATTTGCTTCTGCTATTTCTTTAAAATCATTATAACTTTGAGGATATGGTCCAATATAAATTTTTTTATCACCCATTCTATTAAAAACTAAATTAGCAACGAAATTAACATCTAATTGTTCAAGAAATGAATTTAATAATAATTTATTTTCATCTGGATTATCATTTATTAAATCTTCATTTTCTTCATTATCTAAATCAAAAAATAATTTTAAATGACGATTTGGTTCTCTTTCCCAAATTGCAGTTTTAGTTTGTGAATTATAAATTGAGTATCTATATTCAAAATCATAATTTCTAGGATCATCAATTCTCATATTTATAGTAACATTCCAGAAATTTCCTTTTATTAAATTACCATCTTTAGCTATTATTCCTTTTTCTTCTGAAAGTTCCATTTTAACTGGTTTTTCATCTTCTCTTAACCAATTTGATAAAGGAATTGGTTCTCCTACAATTTGCATATTTTCATTTTTATTTTTCAAAGGATAATAAATATTAAAATTTATTTTAAAATGATTCCACATACAATCTAAAATATATTTTCCATCTTTTGTTTTTTTTAATCCTTTTAAATATTCTGTACTTAATAATCTATTTGGACCAACTTCCCATTTTTTTTCATTGTTTCCATTTATACATACGAATTTGTATTTTATTAATTTATTTGATTTTTCTAATGTTATATCTTTTTTCCATATGTGATTTTCTGTCCAACCTAAACGGAATTTTGCATCTTTCCAATTTCCAAATATTGGATCCGAACCTAGGATGTATATGTTTTCTCCTTGATAGGTTTCATATTGGATTTGGAATTGAAATGTTATTTTAGAATCCATTGTTTTTTTTGTATAGAGTTTATATTAATTAAATGGGTTTTTAGTTTTTTTTTATTTTTTATTTTTTTTTTTTATTTTTTTTTTTATTTTTTTATTTTTTATTTTTTTATTTTCTTCTTTATTTTTTTTTTAGGATTTTTGATGAAGTTCTTTTGGAATTTGAGTTGGGGAAAATAATGATGAAAGGAAAATTTCTTTTGAGATGTAATATAGGAAAATTATTATTATTATTATTAATATTATTTTGAAATTTATTTTTATTTTTATATAAGGATTTCCAGATATTATTATTTTTTTAATTTTAGATTGTTCAAATTTTTCAATTATTTCTTCCATATTATTTATCCTTTCCTTTATTTCTACAATATTTCTTTTAAAATATTCATTTTCATGTGTTTTATTCTTTTTATTTAATATAATTTTTGAAATTGTATTATTAGTTTGATTATAATTATTTTGAATTTTTCCTTTTAAATTTTTTTTAACAATTACAGGACAAGTTTGATTAATCCAAGCACAAATTTCATTTATTTCTGGTTTTCCAATATAAATTGATTCAATTTTTTTATTATTAGGTTTAAAAGCAACAATATTAGGAAAAGCAAAAATACCAAATTCTTCAGAAGTTTTTGAATTACTTTCACCATTTATTCTTCCTATTATAATATCTTTTCTAGTATTATTAAATATTTTGAAAATTTTTTCATAAATAGGAAATAAATTTCTACAATGCATACACCATTTTGTAAAAAATTCAATTATTATATATTTATCTGAACCAATATATTCATGTATATTATCATTAGTAAATTCAAATACTTCTGAATTTTCCCACCATTCTTTTTTTGATGATATTTTAGAAATAATAATTAAAGTAAAAACCAAAATTTTTTTCATTAATTATTGCAAATAATTTCAAATTTTAAAAATAAAAAAAATTTTTTAAAAGAATATTAAGAAAAATTAATAAAAAAATTAATATTAATAAAAAAACTAATAATAATAAATAATATTTTATATTTCCTATTTTTTTAGCTTATTAATATTTAAGATATTTATATTTTTTAAGTTCATTTAATATATTAAAAATAATTTCCATTATTAATATACTACATTAAAGTAAATTGATTGATATTAATAATTGATTATTTTTATAATATTAAACATTTTTGAGTTAATATTAAATTTAAAAATTATCTTTTTCAGTAAATTATGAAATTTTTTAATATGTAGAAAATTAAATAGTAGTATAAATTTAAAAAAACAATTTATTTATATTATTAATCATATTTTATTAAAATAATGTTTATTAATTCTCTTTATTATATAAATTAAATTTAACTATTCCAAGTATCATCATCAAAATATTTTTTTAATTAAAATCTTCTTCTCAATATTATTATATTTTAATATAAAAATACTTTATTTCAATTTTATATTCTCCAATTTATTATTTTTAAAATTTTAATTTCCTTTTTCCTTATTCCATTAAAAAAAATAAATTATAAAACAAAAAAAAAAAAAATAAATTTAAAACCCAAAAATGTCTCAAATCTCAAATAACCATAACAAAAACATAGGTCACGTAATAATAAAACAACCAAAAAGTAATAGTCTCTCTCCAGACACAATAAAAAATAAAAGAATAGGAAACTACCTATTATATAACACAATAGGAACAGGAACATTTAGTAAAGTAAAGTTAGGAATCCACATTCCAACTCAGCAAAAAGTGGCAATAAAAATATTAGACAAAGACAAAATAAAAGATGAAAGTGACGTAGAAAGAATAAGTCGTGAAATCCAAATTTTAAAAAACCTCCGACATAAAAACATAGCTCAACTATATGAAAACATAACAAGCGAGCGTCACATATACATAATAATGGAATATGTAGATGGTAAAGATTTATTTCAATATATATATTCACTAAAAAGATTAAATGAATTAAAATCTTCATTTTTATTTCGTCAATTAATATCTGCATTAGAATATATACATACATTAGGAATTGTACATAGAGATATTAAACCAGAAAATATATTATTAAGTAAAGATCATAAAAAAGTAAAATTAGTTGATTTTGGTTTAAGTAATTCATATGAACATGGAACTTTAATTAAAACTGCTTGTGGAAGTCCTTGTTATGCTGCACCAGAAATGATTAGTGGGAAAAAATATAATGGTTTATATAGTGATTTATGGTGCTGTGGTGTTGTTTTATATTGTATGCTTTGTGGGAAATTACCCTTTGATGATGAGAAAATTGATGTTTTATATAGAAAGATTAGAAGTGGAAATTATGTTATTCCTAATTATTTAAGTGATATTGCTCAGGATTGTTTAAAAAGAATTTTAACTGTTAATCCTGAGAAAAGAATTAAGTTAAAAGAATTAAAAATGCATCCTTTTTTTAATTTGGATAAAACTCCTCTTGAGAAAGGGATTTTAATTGGGATTGAAGATTTTTATGTTGATTATGATTTAGTTAAGGAAATTAAAGAGAAATATTATAGGGATAAGGATAAAATTACTGAGGAATATATTATTGATAATATTTGCCAAAATTGTTATAATACTGTTACTGCTCTTTATTATCTTATGCTTAAGAAAAAGGAAGAAGAGAAAGTTTTAAAGGAAAAAGAAAAAGAAAAGGAAAAGGAAAAGGAAAAAAATGACAGTTATGATAATAATAGGAATAATAATTTTTTTAATTTGAGTAATATTAGGAAAATAAATTTTGATAATACTATTAATAATAATCAAAATCAAAATAATGAAAGTATTAATTTTAATAATTCAAATAATAGATATAATGTTGTTGTTATTAATAATTTTATGGGAGATTCAAATGATAATAATAATATATCAATAACACAAACAAATAAAAAAAAACCAATTGATAATAATGTCTTATCAATTAATTTAGATTCACAAAATAAAATAACGACAAAAATAAATTTAAATGATTTTATTTCATCTCATTTAAAAAAAAATCATAATAGTAGAAATTTATCAAATTTAATATCACAAAAGAATAAAACAGTATCATTAGGAGGGACACCTAATATGAATAATACAACAATGAATAATACAACTAATATAGAAAATACAGTTAATACTTATAAAATGGGAATTAAAAAAGATATGAAAAAATTTCTTTTTAGTTCACCAACTCCATCAGAAGAGAATTTAAAAATAATTTTAAAAAAGAAAAATAAACCTAAAAAATCAAGACCTGGAACTACAAATTTAAGTAGAAATATTAAAATATTAAATCAAGCAAAAACTCAAATTAAAAATGATGGTAAATCCAAAAGAGAAAATTTAACTAAATATGTAAATAAATTATATATTAAAAAACTTTTTGAAAATGATCGTTCATTTAATAAAGAATCAACTACAAATAATGGAAGTAATAATTTTAATAATATTTCTTTAAATTTAACAAGTTATGTTAGTAATCCAAAAACAAAATTTTTTAATTTAAAAAGTAATAGTTTAAATAGAAAACCTCTTAAATCAACTCAAATTAGTAAACAAGTATCAAAAAATCATTCTAATCTTTCTGAATTAGAAAATTCTCAACCTAAAACTTTTCTAAAGAATGTTATTCCAAAAAATCTTGAAAATAAAAAATTAAATCATAATGTAAGAAATAGATTTTCTTTAAATATTAAAACACAAAATACTTCTAAAGAAAAAGGAATGAGTTTAAAAAAAAATGTTAAAACTAATTCTTTAAGTAAAGAAAAAGAAAAAGAAAAAACAATTAATAAAAGAAATACAAATATTGAATATATAAATAATACAAAAACACTAATGATAGAACCAAAATATGTAAATCATAAAATTATAAAAACTAATAATAATTCAATTAATCAAAGTATAAAAATTAAAAAAAATAATTTAATTGGAATTGGAAATGTGAATTTTTCAAATATAATAAGAAAAAATATTTCAAAAGATAAAAAACCAAAATTAAATATTAAAAATATTTCTATTAATCATACTAAACAATTTAAACTTAATAAAGCAATTACAACTCATAATAGTAAAGAAAAAAATAATCCAACATCATCAAAAAAATCATCTTCTTTAAATAAACAAAAAAACACAAATGATAATTCTTTAATTCATAAAATTCCCAGAAAAAATTTAAGCATTAAAATATAAGAATAAAAAATATATATTCTCTATTTAAGTGTATGATTATTTTTTTTCAATAAAAATTTTGTATGTTAAAAATTAATAATTAAAATTTAGTCAAATAAATTTATATATAAATATTTTATACAAATTAATTTTAATTTCATTAGAAAAAATAATAATAACTAAGTATTTTAATAAAAAAATTAAATTTATTAATTATTATTTTGAGGATATAATGGATTATTTAAAGATAATTCATGAATATTTAAATCTCTACTTGTATATTTGTTCTTAATACAAAATAAAGCAATTAATAATATTACAATAATAATAATAACAGATATAACTATTACATAATTACCATAAATCATTAAGAAACTCATTTTATCTTTAATATAAGTAATTTCTGCTATATCAGAATAAAATTTTAATTGATTATTTTTACCATCAAATAAAGTATGAAAAAGATCAAAAAATGGCATTCCAATAATTAACATTGGTTCTTGACTAAATAAAATTTTACAAACAAATATAATATTCCCTTTATAAATTTGAATCTGAAATAAATAATCATTTGGAATATGAAAATTATAATATCCATAAATTAATGAAAAATTTTTAATATCAGTTATTTGAGTACAAATAATCATACCTATTTGATTTTTTACCATTTCACAATGTTTTTTATCATTTAAACCATTATAAATAATATCAATAAAATTATAAGGAAAAATAATAAAATTAGTTCCAGTATCAAAAAATATAGTAGAATAATTTTTATCTTGAACAAAATTATTAGAAAAATTACTATAATTCCCAAAAAGAAAACCTTGTAATTTACAAGTCCACATAACATCTTTATAATTAGTATCACTACTCAAAGAACAAGAACCAATATTTTTCTTATTAAAATCTTCATGTTCTTCTCCAATAAATAAACTTCTACTATTATTTTTATTTTTAACAGAAAAAATTTTATTTTTAATTTTTCCCAATCGATATAATTGATTAATAAAGAGTAATTCTCTTTTATAATAAAACTTTCTACTAGAACCAATAATACCATCAATTTTATCAGTTTTAAAATCAGTTAAATAAGCAACTCCAAAAGTATGAATAAAACTAATATTATTTAAATGAATATAATCTTCTCCATAATATCCTTTTGCATTCCCACTTCCATATTTCCAATCAAAATTTTCATTTAAATCATTAAAAGTTTTAGAGTAAGTTTTATCAAAATGATTTTTAATTGGATGTTTATCATCACTATTTTTATCAGGAACCCATAATGCAATTGAACCTGTATCAAATAGTAAGTTAAATTCTTTTTGAGGATTTCCAATTTTTATTGTTAGATATATTAATCTGTCTGAGGAAATTTTTAAATCTTCTTTTATTTGTAAAATTTGGAAAAATGATATTTTTTCTAAGGATTCTTTTTTTATTATTTTTGGTGAGTTTTTATATATTATATCTATTGTTTTTAATGGAATTTCAATTATTGATATTATTTGTTGGATTATTGAAATAAAGAAAAATAGTTTTTTTAAATTTGGCATTATTTTTTTTTTTAATTTTTTGATTTTATTATTTTTGAAATAATTATTTTGATATATTATTAATATTTGAATTAATTTTTTTTGAGTTTATGAATTAATTTAAAATTTAATTTAAATTGTTTTTTTTATTATCTTATTTTTCTCTCATAAAATAATTAAATAATATTTTTTTATTTATTAAATTTTAGTAACTGAAATTTATATCATTTCTTTAAAAATGGATTATTGAACATTTGTTATTGAATTATTGTTATTATTTAAAATCAATTCTTAATAAAAAAACAAAAATTAATTCATAATATTCATAAAAATAAACATTTGAAAAATATCTAATTAAAAAATAATTATTTTTTATATAATTTTTAAATAACTGACATTGAATTTTTTCACTTAAAAAATAATCCAGTAAAAAAAATATCATTAAATGACCTAAGAGTAATTACCATAAAGGAAATACAATAATTTACCAAATTCCTTAAACTTAAATAACTATTTTTTAATATAAATATTTTTTTCAAAATATTTCTTTTTATTTAAAGCCAATTAAATAATTATCAAATATAAAATATGTCACTTGGATTAAAAAGAGGATTAACAATTTCAATTGATGAAACAGATGATGAAGAAGAAAATGAAGAACTTCAAGAAGAAATAGAAGTATTTAATGAAGTTCAAAATTTCAAATCAAATCTTACTCCTTTATCAAATAGAGAAATTATAAGAAAATTAAATGAAAGAAATAATTTATTTTCAAAAAATAATTCATATCTCAATGATTTATTATGTTATATGGAAGGTGAAAATTTTAAAAATGACATTTCCTATAAATATATAATAAGTAATAGAGATATTAATTCAATATCAAAAAGTATATTTATATCAAATGAAAATTATAATTTTGAAAAAATTATACGTAACCGCAATTTTGAAGATGAATTTAATTTAATAAAATTAATAACTGGTACTTCAAATCATAAATTACAAGAAATTGAAATATCAAAATCAATAAAGAGAAATAATAATAGATATTCAGATATTCTTCCTTATAAATTTAATGCAGTACCATATCAATTTACAAATTTTGAAAAAAATAATCAAAATGAATGGTATATTAATGCAAGTTATATAAATGGTCCATTTATTAATGATGAAAAATGTTTTATTGCAGCACAGGCTCCAGTAAAAAATACAATAAATAAATTTTATAAAATGATTTTTAATAATGATGTTAAATTAATTATTATGTTATGTTCATTTGAAGAAGATGGAAGAAAAAAATGTGAATATTATCTTCCAAAAGAATTAAATAAAGAAATTATTTTAGATAATGAATTAAATATAAAAATAATAAATGAAGAATTCATAATTCAAAATTGTTTAATTAAAAGAGAAATAGTATTAAAATTAAATAATGAAATAAAAACATTATATCATTTACAAATATTAAATTGGAAAGATTATTCAAGTCCAGATGAAAATGAAGGATATAAAACAATAAATTATTTAATTCATTATATTGCAGAATCAAGAGAATTTTTCCCAAAAAGTCCTGTTTTAATTCATTGTTCAGCTGGAACTGGTAGAACTGGAACTTTAATTGCTATTTTTAATTTAATTAAATGTGTTTCTTTTTTTAATGGAGTTAATTATGATAAAGATATTAAACCTTTTATTTCTGTTTTTAATATGGTTAGAAAATTAAGGGAACAAAGAAGAGGAATGGTTAGTTGTTGGGAACAATATAAATTTATTTATCAATTTGTTCTTTTATGGATTCAAAGAAATTATTTTCAATCAAATTAATTTTCTGTATTTTTAAGAAAGAATATTATTGTAGGTAAATGTCATATATATTTAATATTAAATTATTATATTTTCAAAATATATTGTATATATTTTTATTTAATCATAAAATATTCTTATTTGATTGCTTTAATAAATTTGATTTTAAAATATTATTAAAATGATAAAATTAGATATTTGTTTTGATAAAATATTTAAATTTAACTAATTTTACATAATAAAATATAATAAAAATAAATCATTTTTTTATTTAATTGATAATTTTACTAAAAAATATAATTAATTTCATAATTACCTATTTATATATATTATTTATAAACAATTTAATAAAAAATATATTTTTCACATATTATCAAACCATTCATCTAATAAAATTTCTTCAGTTGAAGGTCGATTTTTTGGTTTAAAAACAAGTATTTTTTTTAATAATTTTTTTCCTTTATCACTAATATAATTTGGTAATTGATAATAACCTTGATTTATTTTTTCAAATAACTCATTTTCATTATTAGCAATAAAAGGAAAATTACCACATAACATAGTATAAAGTAATATTCCTAAAGACCAAATATCAGAAAATTGTGCAATATACTTTTCTTTATTTATTATTTCTGGAGGCATATATGAAGGAGTTCCACAAAAGAATTTATGATATGTATTATTATTTGATTTAATTCCAAAACCAAAATCAATTATTTTTATTTTTTTATTTTCTAATAATAAAATATTTTCTAATTTAATATCTCTATGACATATATTTTTTAAATGACAATAATTTATTCCTTTTACAATTTGATAAAAAAAATTTTTACATATCTTTTCATCAATTTTATGTTCATTTCTCTGTTTTATATATTGTAATAAAGATATTCCATTTATATATTCTAATACTAAATATAAATTTTTTGGAGTGTCAATTACTTCATACATTTTCATTATATTTTCATGGTCTAAATTTTTTAAAATTAATATTTCATTTTTTACTATGTTTCTTTTTTGAATATCAAATAAAGATATTTTAGAATATATTTTTATAGCATATTTTTTTTTTGTTTCTTTATGAATTCCTAATCTAACAGTTGCGTAAGAACCTTTTCCTAATTCTTTCCCTAAAATATAACTTTCTATTTTGCCATTAAATATTTTATTAGAATAATTTATTTGAGAATTATTATTATTTAAAAAATTATTATTATTTTGATTTTCAATTGTATTTGTAAAGGATAAAGTATTATTTTGAGTTTTTGAAGTTTTTGCTCTTTTATAATATATTAAAGTTTTTCCTTTTTCATCATTGTCTTCATTTCTATTTTTATTTTGATGATTTATTGTATTTAATTTTTTTATTTTGACTTTTTTATTTAAAGTACTTACTGTATTTTTTTCATAATGATGATTATCATTTATATTTGTTTCTTTTATTGTTGTTAAAGTTAAATTAAGTTTAAAATTACTTTTTAATTTATGATTAGTTATTCCAGAAAATTTTTTAATATTTAAATGAATATTATTTTTAATTGATTTATTCAAACTTAAACATTTACCTTTTTTATTTCTTTCTGTTAAAGAATAATCTTTTCTTAAATATTTCAAATTTTTATTTGAAGAATTATTATTAAAATGAGAAATTGAATTATTTAAAAAATCAGAATTAAAATTAGAAGGACGAGAATATAAAGATAAAGTTGTTGAAGAAACAATATCAACATCATCTTTAAAATTTATTGGTTCTTCTAATTCATTAATAATATCACTATTTTTTTCTAAATATTTTCTTATTATATTATTATTTCCTGTTGTTGTTAAACTCATTTTTTGATTTGAAGAATCTGAATATTTCCTTTTTTTTAAAGGAGTTTTTATTATATTTTTATTTTCAAAACTTTTTCTTAATTCATTATCATATATATATGTAGTTTTATTTTTTTTAATTGATTTTTTTGATGTATGAGTTAAATTTTTTTTCTGAGGAAGTTCATTTTTATTTCTTAAGAAAATATATTTAATTTCTTTTGTTGTATTTTTTTTTGGTGTAATTAATTGATGATTATTTGAATTATTTATACTATTTGTAAAATGAATATTTTTTATTTTATTTGAAGAAATTGAATTATTTAAAATACTATTTCTTTTTTTAATTGGTGAAGGTGATTCATTTGAAGTTTTATCTTTACTTGTTATTGTATCATTTATTGGTTCAATTGTTAATTTATTTTCTAAATTTTTTCCTTTATTTAAACTCATTGTTCTTTTATCTTGTTGAATTTGTTGAAATGAATTTTTTATTTTTTTTATCTTTTCTATTATTATATTTTTTTTATTCTCTTCAACTAGATTATTGTTTATTTGATTAAATACTTTTTCACTCAATGATTTTGATTTAATCATTTATATTTTTAATTAAAAAAATAATTATTTAAATAATTAAATATTAATAAAAATTTTTATTAATTTAAAAAAATTTTTTTGATTATTCTTTTTTATATTTTCATCATTAATATTTCTTCAAAAAAAAATTATCAATATTACAAATATAATTATTTATGATAAATAAATTCTTTTATTTTTTAAAAAATTAATATTTATCTAAAAATTTCATAACATGATTTTTCACAATTTTTAATATTTTTTTCCTTATTAATTATCTATATTTAAAGTTATTTTTAATAAAACAAAAATTAAAAAAAAATAAAAAATAAAAAAACATTATTTTATATTTTTTAATCAAAAATAATTAATCAAAAAATGGAAATTAAATATAAATATAAAAAATTATATAGTTTTAATATGTAAAATACTTTTTCCTTTTTCCATCCATTCATTTTTAGTAATCCACATTTTTTTAAAAATTTCCAAAGTCGAAATAATATTTCCTCCATTCCAACAACTTAAAGATCTATTTCCTGGAGTATGTAATCTAACTTTCATATTCTTAGGTGATAATTTCCTAATTTCAGTATGTAATCTTTCTTGTATTCCTTTAAATAAAGTATTCCCACCACTAATTAAAACATTATTATATAATTCTTTCTTTAACTGAATATCAACTTTATTAACAGAATTAAAAATCATTTCTTGAAAACTTAAATTTTCCAAATTAACTAAAGAAGGTTTAAATAAAATTTCAGGAGCTAAAATTTTTTCATCATAAATTTTAATAGAACTTCCATCAGGTAAATTATAAATAATTTCATTATTAAAATTATCATTATTACAAATATAATATTTATTAATATTATTATTACTATGTGAAATAATACAAATATCTTCTTTTATTTTTTTTACAATTTCAATTTCTGAAGTAGTACTAAAATTATAACCTTGTTTCTTAAGTAAATTTTGTAAATATTCAGTAACATTTTTTCCACCATAATTTCCTCTTATTAAAGAATTAGGAATTGAATAACCTTCATAAACAACACATGATTGAGTCACTCCATCACCACTTTCTAATATAATTCCACTTGTATTTGAAGTACTAAATAAAGATAAAATGGGTTGTGATGCAAAAAATAATGCTGGTGTGTTTATTGTTTCAAATAAGGTATTTGCTATTTTTTCTCTATTTGAATATGGATTTAATATTGGTTCTGTTATTAAAATTGGATGCTCTTTTAATTGTTCATTACTTATTTCTAATTTTTGAAATATATATTTAAATATGGTATATATATCATTTTCATTTTCGAAAATACCATTTTTTATAGGATATTTTAATTTTAGTATTCCTAAATATTTTAAACAATCATTTCCTATGTATTCATCCTTTAATTCTTGAATGTCTTTATTAAATGAACGAAGGACTTTTAAATATTTTGGTTCTCCTATGTAATTTGGAAATATTAATTTTGGAGTTTCTTCTCCACTTATACCGGCTTTTATTAAACCACTTCCTACATCTATTATTATTGGAAGTTTTAAATTTTCTGGTTTAATGTCCATTTTAAATTTTACAAAATAAAAAAAATTATTTTTTTTTATTTTTTTTTTTATTTTCTTTTTCATCATATTTAATTTATTTTCATATATATATATATTTTCCAAAAAAATTTAAATAATAAACATAACAAGATTTAAATCACATAAAACAATTCAAAAAAAAAACATTAAAAAAAAAAAACCAAATTTAAAAAATAATATTCAAAACAGTAAAAACAAAAATTAAAAATGTCCATTTTCCAAATTTTAAAAACTGACAATCACATTTTAACTTCATTCCTCCCCAAGAGATAGTCCCTTTATACTTAGCACCTAACCAATAGCATCCTTTATCAGTACTAGGATAAAGTTCCCCATATTCATTATCTTCTTCATTTCCATTATAATAACAACACGAATCAACATAGCTACTATATTTTTTGCATTTTTTCATACTAGGTTTATTTACTTCACCTCCACATCGATTTAATACAGCTTCTTTTTTATCATATCTAGTTGAATTATCACATGTTACTTTATATAGTGTATTATTAATACTAGAATAAGTAACATATGATAAATATGCACTAAAAGGGATTGATACACATTTTTTTGCGATGGTGCTATCTATTGGTTCGTAATAACAACATAAATCTCCATACATTCCTGGTGAGTTATATTGACTACAATCTTTTAAGCTTGAAGGAGTTGAATTTGAACATGACATACTTTGTTGATATGATAGTTTAATTGTTACTAATATGAGGAATATTGAGATTTTTATTTGAGACTTCATTTATTTATTTTTTTTTTTTTTTTATATTTTGATAAATCTTTTTTTTTATTTTTTTTTTTTTTTGTTTTTTTCATGAAATTTATATATAATTTTAATTAATATTTTTTTTTTTATTTTTAATTTTTTTAATTTTTTTATTTTTTTTATTGTTTAGTTATAGGGTTGATTTAGATATTTTTGGATTTTGTTTCCTGAAAGTCGTCCTAATGTTTCGTAAAGTTGGTTTTCTGGATATTGAATTAAATCATTTAAATTTTTAAATGTGTTAAATATTATATTTATATTTAAATTATCAATACCATCAATTCTTCTTAAAAAATGTTCAATTGATATCATTAATCTTTTTTTTTTTTTTTCTATATTATTTTCATTATTTATATCATTATTATCATCATTTTGATTTATAAAATTATCAATATAAGTTTTTTTTTCAATATTTTTTTCTATTTTATTCATATTAATACATTTTTCAATATCTAAAAATTGATCATTGTATTTAATTTTTAAATAAATAATAATTTGTGCTGTCATTTTTGGACTTAAAGACCAAATAAAAATCATTTTATTATTTTCTAAATCTTTTTTCACATTTTTCAATTCTAGAAATTTCTTATATAAACTAATTTGACTAAATAAATTTCCATTATTAATTATTTTAATAATATCTTCAAAATTTTCAAATTCAAGTAATATAATAATATATCCATAATATTTTAACATTTTAATAATTTGATCAGTTAAATGATGACTTTTTAAAGATTGAAAAATATCTCCAGTAGAAATACTTTTTCTTTCAATACAAAGTGAATTTGATAAAATATAATCTCCAACTTCTAATTGACCAACATTAATATTAAAACCTTTTTGATATAAATAAAAAGGTGTTGATGCCCCCATTTCTCTATTATCTACTAAAATATTTGATATATGTTCTATTTTATTTTTTGATTCTATTTCCATTTTATTTTCTCTTTTTTCATTTGATAATTTTACATATTCTTTATGGAAATTTAAATTAAGTAAAAATTTATCAAATTCATATTTTATATAATTTAATTCTTGATTAAATGAATATGAATTTGTAACATTTATATTTATTAATGATTTAATTGAAGATTCATTTTGAATTATAAAACATTCTAAAAATCTTATTATATCAATCATTGTATTAAATAAAATTATTTTATTATAATCTCTTTGATAAAGAGTATTTTGTAATAATATGCAATTTTCTAAAAAATTTTTTTTATTTAAAGATATTATTTCTATATGTTTATTTTTTATTATTTGATCTTCATGAAATATTGTATTATCAAATTTTTCATAATCTTCTTCAGTTAAATCATCTGCTATTTCACTTGGAAGAAGATCTTTTTTTATTGAGTCTTTATCATATAAATATTCTTGTAATATTTTATCAAAAATTTTTTTCCTTTTTTCATCTGTTGAAATTGCTATTTTATAACTTAAAAATTGAAGAAGTAGATTTTCTATAAACATATTACTTTTATTATTAAATTTATTATTTGATATTATATTATATCTTTTTAAAAATTCATCTTTTGAATAAAGAAATCTTTCCATTATTGAATTAAAGAATAAATGATAATTATCATTTAAAACAAATTTTGAAACTAATATTAATTTTATATTGTCTTTTATTATATCATTTTTTACAATAATTAAAATATTTTCATTTGAATTATTTAATTGTGATAAGATTTCAACTAATTTAAAATATTTTTTACATATAAAATCAAAAATATTATCATTAAGAATTATTTGATATGATGTTAATATTTCTTCGAAAAATTTTTCATTTATATTTAAATCTTTAATTATTTTATATTCTAAAAATTGATTAATTAATTTCTGTTCATCTTCTGAAATATTAGAAATAGACTCTATTTTATAAAGATTACTTTTTAATATATTATTAATATTATTTATTATTTGTTCTGTCTCAGAATCTTCATATGAAAAAATAGAAGATCTATTAATACTTAATCTTTGTAATTTTTTAAAATTATAATAAATCATATTTAAATCAAGAGAATCAATCCCTTTTAAAATTACTTTTATATTTTCTAAATCAAAAAATAAGACTCTAATTTTAGGATTAAATTCAGAAAAATTTTTATAAATTTCCTTATCATAAATATCTATATTAATATATTTTTCAAAATATTTATTTAATTCATCAATATATTTTTCACTTTGAATACAATTACATATTTCTTTTATAATAATTGATATTAATTTTTTAAGAAGTTTTTGAACTTGAAATAAAGGATTATTTTCTTCAAATTCTAAATTATATTCTTCAATTGAAATTTTTTCATTTTCAATTAAATATTTACTTTGAAAAAAATAACTAATAATTTTATCAATAACTTTATTAAATCTTGGAATAAATTCAAAATTAATTTCATTAAAATTTGGATTTATAATTTCCATAAAATATTTTACATTTTCAGAAAAGAAAAGTGGATTATTACAAATAAAAATAACAATAATTTTAGTATATGAAGAAATTAATTTAATAATAAAAAGTGCTTTTGAATCTTTATTTAATAAAGTATTTTCTGAAAAAATAATTGCCGCCACACTTTCTTTTGAAATTTTATAAGAAATTAAATTTAATAACATAAGTCTTTCAGAGATTGAATAAATTCCATTAGTGTTTATTTTATCTTTTTTAATATTCTTTTTTTGAACATTAATATTATATTTTGATAAACTATCAGTAATAATATTTGAATAATTTATTAAATAAATTGAACCAACTAAATTTGAATCTTTTATATTATTTATTATTTTTGAAAGAAATGAAAGTGTATCAAACCCTTTATAAAAAGAATAAAAATTATAATGATATAAATGTATTTTTGGTATTAAATTATCATAAAAAAAAGAAAAATCCATTTGAAAAAAATTTCTAATTTGTTTAAATTTATTTTTTTTAATTTAAATAATAAATAAATTAAAAACTAAAATAATATATTTCAAAATATGATTTTATAGTATTATTTATAACTATAATTACTTTGGTAAATAATCATAAACTTCATCAATTTCATTATTTCTAATTCTTCTTTTTCTTTTATTTAAAAATTTAATATAAATATAAATTAATACTCCAATACATATAATTAATATAAATAAAAAAATAATAAATAAAATAGATTTTTCTTTATTATAAGGATAATAAAAACTAATAACTTTATTATCATGATCAAAAACTAAAGTATATTTCTTTAAAAAAATTTCACCTAAAGTCCATGTATTATAAATATATAAATCAAAAATAATTAAAAAATAATATTTATTCCCATATTTAACAAATAAATCATTATAATCAAATTCAAATGTAAAATTCCAAATTTTATGTTCGAATTTTAAAATAGGAAATTTAGTAATATCAATATCATCATCACAATAAATATTTATATTTCCTGTATGATTTCTATCAATTTTGCATTTTTTATTTTCAAGATATTCTTTAAAAAAATATTCAGAACAATTTAAAAAAAAATTATAAGTTGTAATGATACAAGAATGTTCTATTTTAAAATTAAAATGAATATCATCATGTTTAATTATTTTATCACCTAAATAAATATTATCAAATTGAGTAGTCCAAACTGGAATATCCATAAATTTACCAGAATAAGTTAATCTTAAATTTTCTTTTTTATATTTTTTATAATTATATTCATGAGGATATTTTCCAATAATAAATTTTCCTTCATTATTATTTTCAAATATAAAACTAAATATTATATTTTTAATTATTTTTTTATCTTTTAATTGAAAAATAAAACTTGAATTAGAAAGAATTATATTATTATATAATTTTAAT